>JAQGCA010000289.1:0-32488 GCA_034698945.1 Protaphorura quadriocellata
TCCTACCTTATTTCCTTGTTAAGGATTTCGAGTTCACGGCGACACGATAAAAGAGGCATGTACAGAACTGACTTTAAGATTTCTGGGTACGAAAGAAATCTACCAGCTCATCCCACACACAACCTCCTCGTCTCAAGTCTACCACTGAACTCAGAGATGCGACAATAAGTCCAGCTTTCGCAAGTTGCAATGCAGAGTTCAACTTAACGACTTGGGCGAGATAACCAAAGGTAGTACTTGTATGAAGGTAAACGGGAACTGGTCGAGCATTTGCAATCCGAGGGGTTTGACCACAAGGAAGGTCAAACGTACGAGGTGTACACAAACAATTTTGATAGATAACTTGGATGTGGGTTCAACTATATGGGAACCCGAAACCGTGGGAACATCGATTGGATAGGAATAGGAATATGGGAATACGGTGCAAAGTAACGTCCCTTGAAATTTTGAACTTGGGCTGAACGATAATAACGTCGGAATTACCGACACTCACAAGGTACACTCGTGAGGAGCCTCGAAACTGAGGGGGGTACCTGACGACTGTACCTAGTCAAAGATGTTGTGTCTTTGCATAATCTGGAAAAAGAATATCGTAATAGGTTTGGAAAGTTTAGATTAGTAAGTTATCATCAACATATTATTCTAATTGTAATTTATATTTCTGGTGGAAGTCATTTCCTAGTAAGAAAGCATATTTTAAATTCTGGACTACTGTAAATGAATGCCGATATGTTGGGCCATTTAAAGTGAATTGAATTGGGATAGTTTGTTGTCCTAATACGTCTAGGTGTACCTGATTGAGTGCACGTAATTGAATGTCTGATTTGTTGATAATTTTATCGCTTATGAGACTGATCTCTGCACCTGTATCTATTAATGCTTTACTTTTCTGAAAATTATTTGTTACTAGCGAGTTCTGATAATCATTATCATAGAAAACCTTGCATTCGATGTTACCTGGTAATTCTATATTATTTATATGGAGGAAGCGTTCCGTTGTAACCCCGGGTTCCTCAGTCAGGGTTACAATATCTAGTTTTCCGAAGGTTGTTCGATCAATGGTTGCGCTGGTTCAATTTTTAAATTACCGATATTGACAGTTTGTGTTTGCTGATCCCGTTTTCCGAACTACATTCGCGTGCCATATGGTTAACCTTATGGCAATAATTGTAAATCTGACGACCATCTGGTGTTCGCTGGTTCGTCTGGAATTGGCCATAGACATTTCCTTGAGCGTTACCTCGATTCTGAGAAGGTCTACTTCTCCAATTTTGTTTGGAGGAATTATGTGGGACGAGTGCCCTTATTGCAAAAAATTGTCTGTCCGTTGGTACAAGTTTGGTCTCCCGTGGATGCCCGGGATTGGCCGTTCGGTCCACACTGTCTGTTTCCGTATGGACGGAAACTGCAATTACCCCTTGCAAAGCGTCGATCTTTTTGCCCAGCAAAAGTTCGCAGATTCGATGGTCCAGTATATCGTTGATCGGATTGTGATTGATCTTTTAACTTTAGTGTATTTATATCTTCGGTCAATTTAGTCACGGTTCCAACTAATGTGTCCACATTAGTGCTAACGGTCCCTATGTCAGCTAAATTATAATTTTTTTGATCATGAAATCAAGTTATTCACGACGTTGAAGTAATTTTAAAACTACCTGAGGTGTTTCAGGGTTCTGATTGAAAACGCTGATCATGACTTTAGGGTGTAAACCCTGGAGAATATATTTTATTCTAGTTTGATTGGACATATTTGAATTCAGTTGATCGCATAATCGCGATATTTCGTAAAAATAGGATTCGACCGATTGATCCTTGGATTTATGCTTATTGGCTAAGCGTTTCTCTAGTTCTTCTTCTGTTAATTGCGACTTAAAGTCGTGTGGAAACTGCGCTTCGACCTCAACCCATGTGTATGAAACGTACGGCTGTCCTGCTGGAGCATTACGCTTATGAGCGGATTTATACGATGTCCACCAATTACGGGCGGTATCGGTCAAATACAAAGGAAAATGATATAAGGTACGGACGTCTTGCTATCCCTGAGCTTGCGCGGTGGCTAGAAATTTACCTAGAAATTCTGTAGTAGCCATTCCTCGACTTTTACCATCGTAGGTCAAAATTCCTGGTGTTGTGTAGAAAGCGACATTAATAGGTTGAATGAGTTGCTGCCCCGGAGTCGGAGGAGCACAAATAGGAGTAAGAATGGGAGGAGTCGTTCTTCCAGAGCCACTTCCAGTACCGCTGGTGCCACCAGTACCACCCAAATTACCACCCGTAGTGTTGGTAATTGGGGTCGTGTGAACGGTAGTTGTGACCTTTTGCGGTAGTTGGTGTTATGACTGAGTAGTTTGGGTAGTACCAATGTTAACCGTTGTGGTTGGGGGTGTGTAGTCATTGGAATGTTGTGGAGTACAGAATTCAGAATTGTCGTTGTCTCTTCCTGGTTCTAATGAGGATTTATCGAAACTAAAGTCTGATTAACCTAACCCTGAATCGACGAATATTCTAAAGAACCGTTGAGCAAAGTCAATTTCTGGAACTCTTGGAATTAATGAAGTACTGGGTTCAGCTATAGCACCGAATTCGGTTTCGGCTAACTGGACACTATTTTCTGGAATAGGTTCGAGACTTTGCCTGGGAGGTCTTGCGATTACTACATTGAATTCCTCGTTTTTATCCCAGGCAGCTGTGATTCCTCTCTGTATCGTAGGAATCGCAATAATAACCTTTTTCGGATTTTTCTTTAATGCCGCTTGATCTCTGCCAAGCTTAGAAAGTCAAACCAGCTATTTTCTTATCCATGCTAAAATCGAAGTCTTCTTTATACCTTGGATTCGCTTAGAACCCTTGCGACTCATATACTTAAAAGCTAATTGTCCGGATTTACTGAATCGGAATTTCATCGGAATGTTGTACCCGTTTATAATTTTTTCAGTTCCCCAGCCGCCTTCTTTGGTCAACGGCGGCCAAACACTACCTTCTGTACCATCACACTTATCTCCACTAGCCTGGTGGCGTGATTAGAAGTAATTTATTTAATTTCATTTTTTGAGAAACCTGTACAGATTTCAGTCCACAAGTGAAAAATACCTGGAATTGAAACATAACGCTGTCATCTGAATTTAATAAGTAAACCTTAGACGTCCAGGCTTCACTAGCTCAGCACTGTATGTCGTTGTCCAAATTTAGCGCACACTTGTGTATAAAATGGAAATCTGTGCCTAAAATGAGGTCTGGCTGTATATCAGTATTTTATGCAAAATGTATGACCTATTCAATTGAGATTTCCGTCAATGTAAAAATGTGTAACGAACACCTTCAATAGTAAGTACGTAGGGTTCAAAATTTGGATGGATATCCC
Source organism: Protaphorura quadriocellata (assembly GCA_034698945.1). Classification (NCBI taxonomy): domain Eukaryota; kingdom Metazoa; phylum Arthropoda; class Collembola; order Poduromorpha; family Onychiuridae; genus Protaphorura; species Protaphorura quadriocellata. The sequence goes on from JAQGCA010000289.1 coordinate 3,362, forward strand.
CGACAAAACTTTCCTTAATGTAAATATCCCTAATAGATGTATTGAAATGAAATGCTCGATGAATAGCGGTTTTCTGTGTTTCTGCCATTAATTAATAAAAAGCTCCTTCGTACATGCAAGACCTGAATGTTACGAATATGTTATAATACGTGCACTTAGTTCGTTTCAGTCTTAGATCTAACTTCTTTTATCTAAACCTGCGCTCCGCGCTAGTCCGCAAATAGGGCTGTTTTAGGGTGATCAATCCTAATCACCTATCCGTTACTAGGTATAAATTTAAGATTTTACTGTTAAGATCTTATCGTAACCACTTCTCTCCGAACTCGATAAGTGGCGATATTCTCAGCTCGAAAACGGATCTCACAAGCTAGGAGTTTACGTTTATACAATTCCCTGGTAAAACTGACTCGTACGGGAGATTGTTCGAAAATGTACCTTTTAATTATACGCAAAGAATGACATTTTCAAAGTCGATTCTAATGTAAAGTGTGTTAAACCGTACTGGTTTAGTTGACACGGGCTCTTAATTTCTAAGTGTATGCAAAAGTAAAACAATTGGTGAGAGTTTGCACAGCCCCGGCCCCTCTGGAGCGGTAAGTGTATATAAGAGAGATACGGCATTGCGGTACAATTACTAAAAGTAAAAGATAAAGCAAACTCTTATAATAATCAATTAGGGAATTCGGTTCCCGATCTAATATATTACGGGGAATTCGGTTCCCGAATATTTTGACTAGGGATTTCGTATGTAAGTGTGCTAGAGAATTTGTTTCTCTTACACTCAATTGAAGAAATTTCACAGAATTCGTTTCCGTAAAATTATAGAATTGCATGCAAAAGCAAAAGCGAGGCGGAATTGTACGAGTATTTATAAGTTTTAACGATTGAAATATTTCGATCGGAACTGCGTTAATATAATAGAATATAATTGGCTCCCAATTTAATTTGAATGAACGAAGAGAAGAGAATTAAATTGTAAAGGAAAAGGAAAGAAAAAAACTAGTTGGGCCAATGCAACCAAATGTAACCTGGTGTTTTAGTAGAATCAATAATTAATGATATATTTACGTTATGTTAAATGAATTTACGCAGGTTTTGGGCACATTCAGGGCTTCCACCTTCTTCAGGGATGTTAAATTTAATGTTGGGGAAGCGAGATCCCAGTTATGTTAAAACATGAAGATAAATCGGGATAGGTAGAGAACGAATCCGGGGGTGAGGTTTTGGAGAGTAACATAACGTCCAATTTAGACATGACTCTAGGGATTATGATGTGCACCAAGGGTTCATTGGAGATAGATGACGGGCAAGGGAATGGAGGTCTGACGGGACGAGAACCTGGAATGAGTAGTTCACAATGACAAGGGAGAATGACCTCTAAAGCTGCAGTGCCGACCGGGTTTCCTTGAATGTTTCTTGCGTTGCTCATGGTGTCATTGGTACAATGGATAGACATGTTGGCGGGGCCGTTAGTAATAACGAAGGTGTGATAGTTAAGTTGGGTAATGACCAAGTTGTTACTCTTGGAGCCTTGACATTCAAATGTGCAGACTTCATTGAGTTGGCTGGGCAGAGGCTACCGGTTAAGGGATCCGTGTTGAATTGAGAGACATAGCAGAGACCAGACGCTGGTTCGCATGAAGAGAGATGGGTGCCTTGGATGGTGATGATGTCCTTTTTAGAGGAGGCGAGGTAGGTAGGGGCGTGTGTAAGTTGACAAAGGGAGCCCTTGAACCCGAAGGGTACGTTTACGAGTTCGTGGAGGGTCCATTGATCGGATGTTCGTCGTAAGGGAAGGCGAAGTCTTATTAGGATTCGGTGTTTGGAAAAAGTGCAGTCGGTAATTTTGATTTTAAGATAAGTTTCTAAGGAAGAGATGGGGATAGCTAGCTCATAACCATGAGGTTGGATAGTTTGTTCAAGTTTCTGAAGTTCCTTGTGGAGAATTCGTGTGGAAACGGCGGTGAGGGGTACTAGTTGAGAACGGCAGTGATTTAGTATATCTCCATACTGCATCAGTTCAGTCATCATATTAACATGTTGAAGTGTAGCGAAGAGAGATAGAGACATCCGATTCGCATAGCCAGCGAGCCATCCGATATCTGCTGCGTTACCCGATTCTCGGCCTTCTAAGGCGATAATTGTATCCTTCATCCGGAGGGTCATGTTGTTGAAAGCGTCCGAAATGTTAGTGGATAATTTGGAAACGGCTTTGCTGATGGTGACCACGTTGCTGTGTTCGTCTATGACAGATTCCTTCAGAGTCTTGAGAAAGGTGTTCATTTGATCTTGAGTTGTGAATAGTCGATCGAGGTCCTTTTGACTAGCAAATCCACAGCACCAGGAATTGAACTCACCAATAAAATTAAGTGGGTTGGAGATGTCAAGGGCGCGACGATTTCGGTCCGGACGATTGGTTCGTGGTTTCTTGGTTTTTGGTGTAGAAATTTCGATGATATCTTCAATAAGATCGGAGAAGGTACTTTTATCCTTTGGTTTCAGTGGTGTTGCTATGAGAGATTTTTCGATTTATCCCAGGCGTTTCTTGATATGTTGGAATAGTTCGCGGGAGCCTGCTGCTAAAGAACATTCTGCACGATGTTTGGTACAGTTGGTAGGACCAATATCGAAATCATCTACTCGGGTTAAATTGAAGAATACGTCGAATATGAGTGGGGCTGTAGAAGTGTATAAGACAACTCGAGGAATTTCACGGAGATAAGAGCCACTTATGATTCGTACTCTAGGGGATTCGGATGGTTGACCATAGATAGAGGATGCCCATAATAAAACAGCGATAACGTAGGATAGCATCTAGAAGGGATAAAAGAACTCATTCTAAATTAAATCGCTTTGGAGGTCGGACAACGTCCTGACCTCGTAGCGTAAAAGGGTTTCGATTGTATTCGAACTGCCGTCTCCTGGGTAGGTGTAAGAATATCATCGACCTCTTCTTCTGTTCTAGTTCTGATTCGGAATCAGAACTAGAAGTCGAAGAGCTTTCGGAGTCTTGTGGACCTTCGTCCAGTTCCTTAACTTCAGGCGCAGCGATTTGGAATTCAGACATATTGCTGAAATTTGTTAGTGGTTCAACAAAGGGTTTTAGTCGTTGAATGTGAACGCGCTTGCTTTCTATCTTCCCACCCTTGGGAAACATAGGTTCTATTATATAATTTAAAATAGAATTCTTTTTGACAATTTTATAAGGGCCGTGGTAATGGTGTGTTAATTTGTGGCTATGGCCTATTTTGGTTGTAGGTACCCAAAGGAGTACTAGATCTCCAACGTCAAACTCTAATGAACGATGTGTCTTGTCATAAAGTGTCTTTTGTTTGGCTTGAGCGGCTTTAATATTGATTTTCGCTACGTCGCGGGCCTCCTGCATTCTTTTAATTCTGATAAGGTAGTCCTCAGAATTTAGTTGACTGTCATAGTTGAGGTCAATTGGACGCAAAGGATGGCGACCATGCATAAGATAGTATGAGGAATATTTAGTACTATCACGATGAACAGCCGTATTAATGGCATAAATTGTAGATCCTAAATATTTGTCCCAATTTCGTTGATTGGAATCTACATAGTTGGAAAGAATATCTTGAACCACTCTTTGGTTGCGTTCGACAAGACCATTTCCCATGCTGTGGTAAGGAGTGGTATAGACATTGGTACAACCGAGTAAACGGTGAAAACGCTTGAAGAAACCAGAAGAGAAAGTTGAGGCGTTATCGGAAAGGATGGTCTTCGGAACACCATGAATATGGATGATATTATCCATGATGAAATCGACGGAGGTTTTGGAAGTATTAACTCTCAAGGCCTTTGCAGAAACGTATTTAGTAAGAAATTCTACAGCACAAATGATGTACCGGTTTCCTTTCTTAGACAAAGGTAGGGGTCCAACACAATCCAGAGCTATCCGGTCAAAGATTTGATCAACGCGGATGCTTTGTAGTTTTCCGACTGGTCCTGTTGAGGGTTTCTTTCGCATTTGACATGTGAGGCAAGCCCAAACGTATTGTTCAACCTTACGATGCATATTGGTAAAATACACTGCTCGGCGAACTCGTTCTAAGGTACGGGCAACACCGAGATGACCCATCATAGGTTCATCGTGGAAAGATTGAATTATTTCTTTCTGCATTGATAGTGGAATGACTATGCGATTTATTCCATGAGATCTATAGAAAAGAAGATCGTCCATTATTTGATATCCCTTTTCTGGAAAGGCATAATGAGGATTGATTTCTAATTTTCTCTTGATGTCGCTTATCACCGCGCCCTTAGTCTGAGCTTCAGCTAAGTCGGGTCGTTTATCAACTGGAACTATCTGAATTGAATATAGTGGTATTTCCATATTTTCTTCTTCTTGTTTAGTGGCGGAACGGGGAAGTGGAAGTCGGGACAGACAATCTGCCGGTATATGTTTCCTACCTGAGATATGGACAATCGTATAGTCAATATCTTGGAGCTTCAGACTCCAACGGGCTAGACGGGCATTACGAAGATTTTTGGTTAATTGTAAGGAACAAAGGGCATGATGGTCGACCACAATTTTGATTGGTTTATGGAAAATAAATTCCCGAAATTTGGTAATTCCCCAAACTACAGCTAAACATTCCATTTCAGAAACGGTGTAGTTTGCTTCGGCCGGGCTATACGTTCGACTGGCATAGGATATTACCACTGGAGCATTATTTATTCTTTGAATTAAGATGGCACTAATTCCTGCATTTGAAGCGTCTGAATGCATTTCAATCGGTGCGGTTTCATCAAAATGTCCTAAGATAGGAGCCGTGGTAAGGGCAGTTTTGACAGACTCAAAGGCTTTCTGTTGTTCCGCAGACTAAACATATTTGACCGACTGCTTGGTTAGGGTCGTGAGTGGTTTTGTCATCATACTATAACCCTTGATGAATCGACGGTAATAACCGGCCATTCCTAAGAAGGTGCGGAGTTCTTTTAAGTTCTAGGGATTTAGCATATGAGTGATGGCCACTATCTTCTCCGGATTAGGTGAAATACCTTCGGCGGAGACCACATGTACCAAAACTTCGATGGAATTGTAAGCAAACTTACACTTGGATGGTTGAAGAGTAAGATTAAACTTCCTCAACCGGTCTAGAACATGTCTCACACGGATATTATGTTCATCAAAGGTGGGGGCATATATAAGGATATCGTCTATATAAGCGCAACATGATCCGTAAAGGAGGTCGCTAAGAACGCTACGCATCATGCGGTTGAAAAATCCTGGGGCGTTAGCCAATCCAAAAGGTAAGTACTTGAATTTTAAAAGCCCACTATCGATAACAAATGCGGTTTTCTTGATAGAGTCTGGGTGAACTGGGACCTGGTAAAATCCTGACTTAAGGTCACAGGTTGTGAACCATTTTGACCCGGTTAGGCAGGTCAATATGTCGGCTATAAGAGGCTTCGGAAAGCTGTCTTTCTTACTAACCGCATTTAGGCGGCGAAAGTCAATTACGAGTCTAAGATCGGCGCAGTCTTTCTTTTTGACAAGTGAAACGCCTGCAGACCACGGACTCTGACTTGGTTGAATAATATCGGCTTCAAGGAGTTTGTCAATTTCTTTTCGAATATACTCCTTTTCCGCTGGAGCCTTACGGTAAGGTGGGCAGCTAACTGGTCTGGCATCCCCGGTGTCTATAGTAAATTCCATATGATTTGTCTTTCCGATTTGTAAAAGATCCCATGCGAATATGTCACCGTATTCGACAAGTAATTGTTCGATTTTGAACCGTTGTTCGGGAGTCAACTCGGGTGAAATTTTCAATTTTGACAGTTCTTCATGTGTAAGCTCTCGGATTGGTCGAGTCTTTTGATCCGTAATTGAATCGATTGACATAATAGATTCGACTTATTCCAGATGTCCGATTGAAGTACCCTTTCCGAGACAAACCATTACTGGTCTGTGGTTAGCAATATGTATGGAAGTGGTTCCCGTAGAAAGATTGCACGAGTTTGGGATACAAATGTCCTTTTGAATGGATAGTTGCTCACTAGCCCGAAGGACATGAAGGTCTGTATGAGCTGGTATGCTTATACTCACTGCCGTATTAGAATAGGGGGGTAGAATAGTTTGATTTAGTACTGTAACCTTTAATTTATGATGGGGATTCTCATTTATGATTGGAGAACAGTCCGGATGATTAATGTGTTTACTTATTAGCTGAAAATTTTCATAGTTATCCATGAACTTGTATTTCAATCGTCCATGCAAATCTTGTTTGGGTTCGAACTTTAACTTTAGGGAATGTTTTGTATGGAAGTCATTACCCAAAATCATATCAAACTTTAAATTATTGGCGACAAGAAAGGTATGAATAATTTCCGGACTTTCTTTGGTAAGTCTAAAGGGTAAGTGGCAGATACCCTCTAGTTTGATAGGGTTGGCCGTGGCTGTGACCAACCGAATATTATCAGGGACAGGGAGTATCAGATTCGGTGGAACCACATTGGTTCGAATGACCGAAACTGATGCTCCGGAGTCGATAAGAGTTTTTACTGTCCTTTCACATCTTTTTGGAAGGTTTGCCGGAGCTGAGAGTCTAGATATTAAAAATATGTTGCCGGATTGTAAGGTGAGAGGGGTTGGAGTAGCGGCCACAGTCCTCTCGTCTGGGGCCTGATTTAGTTTTCCGATTTCTTATTGGATTCTCCTGTCGAATAGCTTGAGGACACTCCTTCATCATATGTCCTGGTTTTCGACAGGTAAAACAGATGGGTTTACCATCGATTGTCCGATCTGGTCTCGGGCTAGCCGATCTACCTCTATAGGAATTATTTCCCGGTGATGGAGATCTTCCATCGTTGGGATGAGGAGTACCAGATCGTTTCTGTTCTTTATCTTGGGAATAGCCCTGGCGTCCAGGGGATCGTCGATCCCTAGAACGATCGCATCTCTCAGAAGGACGAGAGTTACGGTTCCAACCGGAATTACTATCTGAGCGGGTTTGCTCCCGAGGTGGGTTATTTCGGTTTTGAAGCCACTGGTAGGATCGTGTTGTGTGCCCGGTCCATTCGCGTCTTGAGGATTTTCTACGTAATTCTGTTCTTTCCCAAGACTTGTCTCTGCGCTGACCTCTATCTCCTGATCTATCTCAACCACGCCACTCGCGGTCTATAGAGCGTTCACGATCGGGTCGAGCTTGATTCTTATCTAAGGAAGCGTCCGGTTTGGTAGCGACCACTTGAGTTGATAATTGCGCTACTTGTTTAGTCAAATTCTCCATTGTCCTTGCGAGAAGGCCAATGGCTAACGGAGGTGCTTCTTCTTCATCGCCAAGATTATTAACAAAATTCACGTTTCCCTGTCCGATCATATATCCGAAATTCTCTCGTTTGGTGAGGAGTTCAAGAACTTCCGCGGGGTTTTTCGGATTTTGGATATAAATTTCTTTAGCGGCCTGTCTAGATAGACCCTTTAATAGATATTTGATACGTTTTTCATCCTTCATGTTGGGATCTATTTGTGTGCATAGCCGCTGAATTGAGTAATAAAACTCCTCGATTGAATCATCGGGGTGTTTCCTACGATTCACTAGTTTATGCTCGAGTTCCTCCTCGGTGAGTCGGGATTTAAAATCTTTTGTGAATCGAATAGATCGAAAATCTTATGTTCATTTTTAAAAGTCAAATACCACCATTTGGCAGTGTCTGTCAAATAAAGTCCAAAATATTCGGCATTTATGTCAGGGGTCCAACTTTGGGAAGCAGCGATGGCATTGAATTTTATCATAAACTCACTAGCGACTGTACCTCTGTGTTTACCATCATAAGTTAGTAAACCAGGTGGCGAGTACATGAAGTTAATAATGGGTGCTGGAGGTGCATTAGCCATGGTATGATTGTTTTGAGGTGACGGGGAGCGAGATACGTGTGTTGACCTAGGAGATGGTGAGCGAGATACGTGAGTTGATCTAGGAGATGGTGAGCGAGATACGTGAGATGACTTTGGGAGTAAAGGGAAGGGTGATACTAGAGGGCTAGGAGGACGCGACGGTGGAGGGGTTTGAGAGTTAGTTTGGGGTTCCACGGTTTTGGGTGTACGTGGTTTGGGAATGGTCTGAGTTCCGATTTGCTGGACTTCCGGAATGGGCGGGTCAGGTTTTCTGATTGGAGGGCGTCTTTCTTCCTGAGTGCCCGGGGGAATATCGAAAGGTAGAGGTGGATCGGTCGGATCTATTGTCTCATCTAGATCCTCCCTTGTGTCAAAATATTCCGAAACTCGAGGCGGTCTAGGTACAAATATATGGTATGGTTGTTCTGGGAAGAACCCTGGTGGATCAACCCGGGGTTTTGGGCTTGGGGTTACAAAAGGGGGTGGTGTGAACGGGTCGGTCGGTAATGGGATTCTCCGATCAGCGAAAGTTGGGACTAACTTAGTAAGGGTTGGTTTGGTGGTACTTAGATTTTTCGCAGAGGGTGGGATTCCTCTAGGAAGGATAGGTTTGACTGTGTTTGGGTTTTTTACAGAGGATGGGATTCCTCCGCTACTGCCACTACTACCCGCAGTGTTTAGAGATGGGTCTAATTGAGCTTTAGATAAACGGCGGGCCACTGCGGCCTCCGCTGTTCGTGCGTCTTCAAAACGCTCAAGGGCTGTCTTTTCCTTTAAAGTCTTATCCTTCGTGTAATCGTGTTCAGGTGGTATACCACCTAAACGATCGGATCTCTTTGGATCGGGAAGTACTGGGTTAGCTTTTCCTGCGTTTCCTCTATTGCTATTGCTCATGGGGTAGTATGATTGAGTGTTACTGGGACGTTAACCCCACTTAGTGTGCATGTCACCTTTTCGTAATCGACTATGCACTAATGTGCAATGAGGAAGTCTTGTCCTAAAATAAAGTCAGCAGGCAAATCGGGGACAATTTTGAATGTATGTTTTCGACGTTCGTTAAGTCCACGAACGCTAAAATGTATATTTATGTAATGATCTCCTGTGAGCTGGTCTCTAAAAACACGTTACTCAAACCGTGGGAGGATCAGTTGGACATGTTCCTCGCTTACACAACTTCTCGTGGCGCACGGGTCGAATCGAAAAATGCTTTGAATGTCGGATCGTTCAGAGCAGGAGGGCATTAGTGAAATATAAGTGGGAGAACGTGTCCTAATAAAGTGAATGTTTGTCAACTGTGCATTCGTGTTTTATGAGGAAATCTCGACCTAGAATGATTTTAGGGCTTGAACCTACAATTACAAAGCGCGAGAAGGAAATGATAGTTAATGAAACTATATTCAGAAGAGGGTTCAAGAACAAAGGTTTTAGATTGGAATATTTCAGATAAGGGTGACGTCCAGTATCTGCTCCAGGGGTATATGTGGAGGTTTACTTGAGTTTTCTGTGTAGTTGTCATATATGTTGCTTACGGCAAGATTTGGACAACAAGGAAGAGATGTATCGTTTCAACGTCCTTACTGTTTATACAAGACGACCGGAATAGTGACACCTTGAATACTCAAAGTGTTTTTCTGGTAATCGAGAACGCAATTATTATCAACCAGAAAATCTCTACCAAGAACAAACTCTACTGGGAGTCCGTCAATTATATGAAATTCTTGGGACACATATATATCGCTTTCTGGCAGTCGGAATCCGATTCTAACTCTCGATGTAATTGAAGGATCAAAGCTTGGTAGGCAAGCTCTTACAAAATTTGGACTGGCAACACTGATATGAAAGTTGGGATTAAATTTGAGAGTTCTTTTTACTTGGGTTCCTGTCAGGGTTGCGAACATTAAGAATTTCGCAATGTAAGGTATCAGCTGTTTACTTTAGTTTAGACTTAGATTTTCTAGTCTAAGTACAATATGAATGGGATCTCAACACCTCGGATGTTGATAGAATTGGAATCGAAATTAATCACACACTCATATGCTTCAAGGAAATCCTGGCCAAAAACGAAATCAACAGGTAAATTAGGAATTACCTGGAATACCTGATAAACTTATATATTGCTACCGGGTAACCGAAAGCCTACTGCTGCTGAGTGTTAAATGGAGGGGTCGAAACTAGGGTTAAATAGGCGGATGAAATTCTCGTTGGCCAAGCTGACTGTCCGGATGACAAGCCCAGTCCGGATTACTCCTTAAGAACTCGCTTAGGCGGAATTCCAGATGGAAGGTTGGACATGGGAATTTCAAGCGTGACTTGCGCTTTTCCCTTATCACTCGTAAAACTTGTAATACCTTAGATTAGTAACACTTTCCAGTTACTACACCAACTAAGGTCAACTATTCTCTGGCTAAATAATAACAGGGTCAGGATCGATATTAAGCCTTACAGGAATCAAATGCCTGCCTGCTTACAGGAGGATCGAATTATGCATATCGAATCCCCAATAGCCAGGTGTCTAAAACCTATTAGTACCGTTTTGGGATCGGCGCGAATGCCTCCGGACTATAAAGCGCGCGATGGATACGACCACAGCGTATCTTTACCGTACAGCTACGTGTAGTGCCGCCAACGCTGAGCAACTACACGGGTTCAGTCTGACGACTCAAAATACGGAGGGGGGGGGGGAATGTGAGAAATCGTAAATTTTTTTAAGTGTTGGAAGTAAGGAAAATTTGAACAGCGGTTCCCCTGCGCCTCGCGGCTTTTGTAATTTGGTTTTAACAAAGTGTTTTAAATCTACAGAAATTTGCACAAAGCTTCCACTGATTATTAAATTTTCAAGATTGAGGGGTAGTACACTATAATACTCTTGTAACTAAGTTTGTGTGAAATGGGTGATGGGGACGGAATGGAAGAACAATTTCTTTAATTCCGAATTTCTATAATTTTATTAAAATTGGGAGTTGCGAAGAAATCCGGTTCGAAGGACCATGTAACGATCCTGAAAATCCGCTTTTGATATTGGTGGGGACTTAACAGAACGTTAATAACCGGTTGGTTATTTCTTCGACTGACTACTCCCGAATTTTGCTAAAATCACAGTTTTTCAATTGATGGAATAGTAACCATACGATCACTATACGGGACCGATAATTTCACGGCTCACTACGAGACCGAATAACTATAGTTTTACAGCCCTCTTCGAGAACTGAATACAGTCACAATACTTGACTGATAAGTTTTTCTTTAAAATATTGTACCTCGTTATTTATGTTGGATGTAAGATGATTTCGCTCCGATTTTCTCCAATATTCGTACTCGATAGAATGGATCAGTTGAATTCGCGATTAATGTAGGACAAACACTCAATGCAAGTGAAGAGGTGCTTTAGGGTTTTAATTTCGATTTAAAGGATAAATTGTATGAATTAGTTTTAAATTTGTAAAAGCGATGCGAGAAAAACTTTTCAAGAAAAGAGAAAGTTATATTTTACGTGAAAGCGGAACAGACAGATGTAAAATGAATAAAGTTAGACTCAGACTGAACAGACTGAACCTCGATTATTCTAGGCTACGGTATTAAATAGAATTATATTTTGCCTGTCGGCTGGCTATAAAAGTTAATGAATAAAACTTAGTATTATCACTAATTAGATATGACATATGTGGAAAGGCAAACAGAATTTTTCTTATTTTTTCTGCCGACTGGCTGTAAATTTTAATGAAGTAAACTTTAATATATTAATCAACAAAGTATTACAGTAAAGTAAACAAATTTTGTGCTTATTCTATTATTTAAGAGATATGATTGAGAGAAGAGAAAATCGTTAAACTTAATGAGCCGTAAAGTGACGGCATGTACTTACATGCTAGTACAGTGTCTTAGCGTTAGTGCTTGGGAATAAGCTTATCAGTTATCTTAAAACTAGACAGATTTATTACATCCCTTTCCCGTCCGAATAAAAGTTGACCATGCGAAAAATAAAATAAAATAAAATAATTTGTTGTGCAATCTTGCAAGTTACTGTAATTTGGCAAGTGTTAACAACAGAACATGAGTATGAAGCGTGTGGATTTAGTTGTTCAGTCGTATTGGGAATTTCCTAATTGGTTATCATATGTTCCAACCTGGGTTACCTAATATACCTACCCGGGTTACTTTACAGTGTACTTACTTTGAGTCGGCTGAATGATATCGGCTTCTAGGAGTTTATCGATTTCTTTTCGAATATACTCTTTTTCGGCCGGAGACTTACGGTAAGGCGGACAACTCACAGGTCGCGAATCTCCGGTGTCGATGGTAAATACCATATGATTTGTCTTTCCGATTTGTAAAAGATTCCACGCCCACGCGAATACATCACCGTATTCGGTAAGCAGTTGTTTAAGCTGGAACCTTTGTTCTGCAGTCAAATTAGGTGAAGGTTTTAATTTGGCCAGTTCCTCACGAGTTAGTTCTCGAATCTGTCGGGTCTTTTCACCCGAAATTGAATTAATCGACATAATCGATTCGACCAACTCGAGGTGTCCGATTGAAGTACCTCGTTCCAGACAGACCATTACAGAAACGTGTTTCGGCACCTTAAGGGTCCCTTAAAGGTATACCTGGATTCGTTTCTTTATCAGGGTTCGTGTGCTACGTAATGTAATATCGGAAAAATCGAAGGTTTTTTATTACCTTTTGACGTGCTCCAGAAGCTCTGGGTTTCGCGGTGTAAACTGCGCTTAATGAAAGTTGTGATGAAAATAAAATGAAATTTGGATAAATTGAAAAATGATATTATACTTTTTATTTACTTTTTCGATTTTAAATGTAAGGAAATATGCCTGGCATCACGCAATACTTATTTAGAGTGAAGTTAAACTTGAACTGAACTCACTTGGTGTGGAACTGAAGCCAGTTTAACTTATTTATACTAGAAGGAGAAGTTGATTAAATTATGCAAACAGACTAATTCCTAATCAATAAGATAATCCCAATCAAACTTGCTTAATTAGCATAAAGCTTATTTTGCTTAAATGACTATTTTCTAATCTGCCATGCGTACAGTGGATGAAAATCACGTAACTGATTTTCATACAAAGTGTGCAGATCATGCTTGACTTTGGTTTGACAGGGTCAAACTTAAGTCAAGCAATCTTATTAAGATTACTGACCGAAAACAGGATCTTAATTCTATATACATATTTATGCTATTTTCTGGCGTATGTTACATTTCCTTTTTTAACTTACGGCGTCTCGACGTATTACTAAGTTGTATTTATTTCTGTTGTACCCACCTCGACCCGTGCATAAAGTAGACACATAAGTTGCACGCAACAACATAAACAAATATAACTGACCTTACGGAAGAATTAATTAAAGAATGAGACTAAGTCGAATAACAACGAGTTTACATACAATTAGATGTTCATATAAGCTAAATGATAGGGGCGTCGTTCGGATCTAGGTGGTTGCCAATAGTCAGTTGATGGTTATGGAGATGTAGGAGTCGTAAAGTGAACTGGTTGAATAGGGGTCGGATAAAGGATTGGTTCAATGGAGAGTGGGTAGAGAGTTCGCTGGGGGGTCAGATTTGCTGGTTGATAAGAATATGAAGTGTAACTGGAAAGGACCGGAGTTGAAGATTGTCCATAATCGTAATACGAGTTTGTTTGTGTATGGGTGTAAGGAGCGAAAGAGTGGATACAAATGGAGGTAAAGGAGGCGGTGTCGGTGGAAAATACCGATTAGGTGGTGGAGAGAACGGGTCTCTGATTGGAGTGTGAGATGGAGTTGGATGGTTTGAATAGTCCGAATCGTAATCGTATTCGATGGTTGTTTTAATCTCAGTTGGAGGATCAGTTTGACTTTTCGTATCCGTATATTCGAATGTGTCAAAGTATTCACTGGTTCGAGGCTGACGTGGTGTGATGACGGGTGGGACGTGAGGTGCGTCCGCGGGAGGTGGGTCTATGTTGTCTATAGGCAAACCTTGTGGTTCACTCGGAGAGACTGTAGAAGATTGACCTGCTCTGCTTTCCCTAAATCGACGTAGATACTCAGTGTGATCACGTTTATACGATAATTGGGTTCTGTCAGCAAGAGTACGGTCACCTGTGTAATCGTATTCGGCTTGGCCAGCACTTCTTGGGACTCTAGTTGTAGGTATAGGGGGTTGCTGTTCCTTTCGACTCATAGACTTACTGTCGTGAAATGTATTTGTGAATCGTAAATTTGACTGGAATATTCGTTCCGGTTAATGTGCAGGTTGTGTTGTCAAAATTGATGAGGGGTTTGTGAATCGAGAAAAAATTATCACCTAAAATGACGTCATAAAGTATATCAGGTACTATCCTAAATACGTGCATTAAACGGTTAGGGGTAATCTAAAATGAAGTGTAGTGTAACGTACACGGTTAATCGTCAATACGTATTCTTCAAAGTTTGGGTGAATGTCCTTAACAAAGCTCTCTTTGATGTAGCTGTTCCAAGTGGATGATTTGAAGAGAAATGATCGTGAGGTGATGTTGTTGGTTTGCGGTGCAGACATTTATTTTTAAGTGTGTTGATAAGTGCGGACATAAAGTGTGAAAGTTTGATTAGCGAAATTAATTACGCATTTATGCTGGGTTAGAAAGTCACTACCTAAAATGATTTGTGTCTGCAAGCCTTCAATAATTCTGAAGGGGTGATAAACTCGAATGGGAATGCCTGGGAATTGAATGCCAATTAATACTGCAGCTGCACCTGTTTGATCGAAATTTGGAATGACCTGATTAGTGAAAGTTTTATTTATGCAACTAATTGTGTAAGCTGGGTCTATATTTAGGAATCCAGTATGGATTTCGATTCCTAAATTCATAGAATGCAGTTGTAGTGTGATTGCTCACGCTCTAGGTTTTGAATCCTGAAAGCTTATAAACATATATTTTTGATTAAAATCCGAAGGCTAGTGAACGTCCCTTTGAATTCCAGCTCTTACGAAAAACCTGCCACGTTACCTACGTGGACTTTTAATCTGAAATCGATGAGCCGGTAGGAATTCTCGTCCGAAATCGGATACTTACGCTTTCGGGTGTGAGCCCCTGTTAAATCCGAACCACAGACAAGTAAGTGTCTCTGTGGGTCAGTAGGAGAAGTTTCGAGCCTTTTCTACCTTCACCGCTACCTATTCTGCAACCTGAAAAGATGATCAGGCTCTACCAGGTACAAGCAGTCACCAGATACTCTGGGTCGTATAACAATCAAGGGTAACGATATTAAGCTAATTATGGCGCGAATCACCCTGTAATATGCAGGAGTATCGATATTAAGCCTATGGAGCGAATGACTCCAGGCTATACACCTCGCATATGGCAAAAGGACGAAAACCTAACCTAACCTTGAACTTGCTACCAAGTGACAAGGGATCAAGCAAGAAATTATAAGTGCTTACAGAATTGGAAAATTTGACCAGAGCTACCGCACGCCTATAGATAAATTTGATTTGTATCTGAATCTGAGAAAATCGGGGCAATTTAAGTTTTCAACACTCGAAAAATTTGACCAGAGCTACCGCCAGCCTAACGGCTTTTGTAATTTTGGTAGCTCCTGAATTTTCGTCCAATATCTTAACCGAATTAAATCCTTAATAAACTCCGGTTATTTCAACCGATTTATCAACTTTAATTGAATTTTTCTCCCTAAATGTCCCGGTCCTCACGACCGCATTTATCACTAAAACACTGTAAAAGTCCGGTTATCACAACCGAGTGAATGTGTTTGGAAAGGGCCGGTTATCGCAACCGAGTGAATGTGTTTGGAAAGGGCCGGTTATCACAACCGAGTAAAAATTAGCTGGTAAGGTTGATTTAAAAATTTCCGGTCATCACGACCGATAAAAATTTTCTAAGGGAAATCCGGTTATCGTAACCAATTTTGATATTTACTATGCACTCCCTGGTAGGTACACCATGAAACATGTTTCGGCACCTTAAGGGTTCCTTAAAGGTATACCTGGATTCGTTTCTTTACCAGGGTTCGTGTGCTACGTAATGTAATATCGGAAAGATCGAAGGTTTTTAATTACCTTTTGACGTGCTCCAGAAGCTCTGGGTTTCGCGGTGTAAACTGCGCTTAATGAAAGTCGTGATGAAAATAAAATGAAATTTGGATAAATTGAAAATTGATTTTATACTTTTTATTTACTTTTTCGATTTTAAATGTAAGGAAATATGCCTGGCATCACGTAAGACTTATTTAGAGTGAAGTTCAACTTGAACTGAACTTACTTGGTGTGGAACTGAATTCAGTTTCACTTATTTATACTAGAAGGAGAAGTCGATTAAATTATGCAAACAGACTAATTCCTAATCAATAAGATAATTCCAATCAAACTTGCTTAATTAGCAGAAAGCTTATTTTGCTTAAATAACTATTTTCTAATCTGCCATGCATACAGTGGATGAAAATCACGTAACTGATTTTCATACAAAGTGTGCAGATCATGCTTGACTTTGGTTTGACAGGGTCAAACTAAAGTCAAACAATCTTATTAAGATTACTGACCGAAAACGGGATCTTAATTCTATATATTTATGCTATTTTCTGGCGTATGTTACATTACTGGTCTGGGGTTAGCAATACGAAGAGTCGTAGTTCCCCTAGAAAGATTGCAAGAGTTTGGAATACAGATGCCCTTTTGGATGGATAGTTGCTCACTAGCTCGGAGAACATGAAGATCCTGGTCGGGTATATTTATACGTACAGCTGTATTAGAATATGGGGGTTGAATCGTTTGATTCAGCACTTTTACTTTTAATTTATGATAGGGGTTCTCATTTTTGATTGAGAACAGTCTATATGATCAATATGTTTACTCATTAACTGGAAATATGCATAATTTTCCATGAAAATATATTTGAAGATATGAAAATATCCTGTGGAAGTCGTTACCTAAAACCATGTCGAACTTTAAATTACGGGCGATAAGGAAAGTGTGTGTAATTTCCGGACTTTCTTCGGAGAGTCGAAAGGGTAAGTGTCAGACACCGTCTAATGCAATAGGCTCGGCGGTGGCTGTCACTAATCGAATATTGTCAGAGACAGGGAGAATCAGATGCGGTGGAACCACATTGGTTCGTACAACGGAAACTGATGCTCCCGAATCGATAAAAGTTATGACTGTCCTTTCATATCTCTGCGGAAGGTTTGAAGGGACTAAAAGTCTAGATCTTAGAAAGATGTTGCCAGATTTTAAGGTGAGAGGGGTTGAAGTAGTAGAGTCTCGTCTGTGGCCTGATTTGGTTGACCGATTTCTTGTTGGAGGTCTCTTGTCGAATAGCTTGAGGACAAGTAAAGCAAATGGGTTTACCATCAGTTGTCCGGTCTCGGGCTAGCTGATCTGGTCTCGGGCTAGCCGATCTTTCCCTATAGAAATTGTTTCCCGGTGATGGAGATCTTCCACCGTTGGGATGCGGAGTGCCAGATCATTTCTGATCTCTATCTTGGGAATATCCCTGGTGTCCAGGGGATCGTCAATCCCTAGAACGATCGTACCTCTCAGAAGGACGAGAGTTACGGTTCCAACCGGAATTACTATCAGCGGGATTGCTCACGAGATGAGTTAATTTGATTTTGAAGCCACTGGTAAGATCGTGCAGTGTGCTTGGTCCATTCGCGTCTTGGAGATTTCCTACGTAATTCTGTTTGTTCCCAAGACTCGTCTCGGCGTGAGTTTCTATCGCCGGATCTATCTATTCCGCCAATCGAGGTCAATTGAGCGTTCACGATCAGGTCGAGATTGGGCTCTAATCTGAAGAAGCTTCCGGTTTGGAAGTGGTCACTCGAGTTGATAACAGTGCTAACTGTTTGGTCAAGTTTTCCATTGTACTTGCAAGAATGCCAATGACTAATGGAGGTTCTTCTTCTTCATCGATGGTTGACGAAGTTGACATTTCCCAGACCTATCATGTACCCAATGATTCTATGTCCATGTACCCTATCATGTTCCAGAACCTCAGCGGGTGTTTTTGGGTTTTGGATATAGATCTCTTTGGCGGCTTGCCTAGACAATCCTTTGAGAAGATATTTGATACGCTTCTCATCCTTCGTTTTTGGATCTATCTGCGTGCAAAGCCGCTGGATTGAGTAATAGAACTTCCTTTAAGGCTTTATCTTTTGAAAAGTTGTGTTCGGGTGCTACACCACCTAAACGTTCGGATCTCTTTTGGTCAGAATGGACTGGGTTAACTTTTCCTGTCTCTCCTCCAATATTTTTGCTCATGGGGTAGTATGATTGAGTTTTACAGGGACGTTAACCCCTCTGAGGGTGCATGTTGCTGTTTCGTAATTAACGATGCACTGATGTGCTATGAGGAAGTCCTGTCCTAAGATAAAATCAGCAGGGAGTTCAGGGACAATTTTGAATCTATGTTCTCGGAGTTCAGTAAGCCCTCGAACGCTCGCTAAAATGAATATTTATGTAATGATCTCCCGTGTGCTGGTCTCTAATTACACGTTTCTCGAAACGGGGGAGGATCAGTTGAATACGTTCCTCACTTATACAGCTTGTTGTGGCGCACGGGTCAAACTGAAAAATACTTTGAATGTTGGATCGTTCAGAACAGGAGGGCATTTATCCGTTTATTTAATGGAATGCGAGCGGAAGGTTGTGTCCTAAATATGTGACTGTCCGTGTGATGAAGTTAAGGTTACAATGATGTTCTACGAGAAAATCATACCTGCGACGAGTTTGGCATTAATATTATCCGATACCTGTAAGGTGTGATATACTCTAGTTGGGATTCCAAGAAACTTAATTCCAATAATAACATTAGGTGTTTGGTGCTGATCGAACACTGGGAAAATACCCAATAAATAAAATCTATTTACACAGCTTACTGGAAGTCCAGGATCGAAGCTGATGTATCCAATATCTAAGTCAGCGCCGATCTGCATGGGAAAGAGGGGTAGGAATTATGTTATGAATACTGTTGCCCGTTTTTTAATTGGACATTGGGACTCTAGGTTCAGGGTAATTGTCCGGTATTCTTGTCAAAGGAATGTCAGCGTTCTGAATGATACAACGTAGATTCTCGTAATTTATGTATACTGAATGGGCTTCGATAAAATCTCTGCCTAGTATTAAATCACTTTCTTGCTAGCTCGAGAAATGAGAAACCTATGCGTAACCTGTTCTTTCTTTCCAGGCAGCACTAAGCGAATGCAAACATATGACACTTTTGAATGATTTACCAATGTTCGCTTGTACGACGGTCTTAAGCCTTGAAGAATCGTGACAAGGAAAGGGTAATAAATGTAGCTGTAATCGATTAAGGGGGCGAGGTGGAAAGTTTAAGTTCTGTATCTTTCCGATAGAGGGGATGTCGTATATATACTTGTTCGGGCGGTCAGGGAAGTTGTTTGGGTTTCCAGATTGGATGTCCTACATATAACCCTCGGCACAATTTTGACCTACTTTTGATATGGCAACTGGAGTTGTAATTCCTCTAATATTTAAGGTGTTAGTTTGATAATTTAGAACGCGATTATTTTCTTTACAAAAAATATTTCCCTAAGACAAATTCAACAGGAAGGTTCTCGATTAGGGTAAATTCTTGAGAGACGTGGGAAGTGACATTTACAACACTGACCTTAGTTTCTATTGTAGGGTCAAAACTTGGAAGGCAAGTCCTGATGAAATTAGTTGGGATTAGCCAGAATAATTGGATATTTAGGATCAAATTTTAAGGATCTTTTGATTTCAATGCCAGCTCGGGAAACTGACATTAGTCTGAATACAACACGAATGGAATTAGGACTTCTTTAATATTTATAGTGTGATTGTCGTAATTTATCTCACATTCATATGTATCAAGGAAGTACTTCCCAAACACAAAATCAACTGGTAACTCGGGGACAACCTGGAAAATCTGATATACGTATAGGTTCCTGCCGGGTAGCCTAAATCCAACAGCAGCGGTTGACTCTACCGTCGAGTCGAAACTCTAATTGAGGACTCGAATAAAGTTTTCGTTGGCAAAACTATTCGGGGTATCAGGATTAAATCTAAGGACTCTCTTAGTAGGGATTTCTAAAGGGGGATTGGGCATTTAATTTGTAAGCGTATACGTGGTTTTACCCTCTTATTGTTGAACTTGTAATGTAGGAATTTAGTAACAATTCTGTTACTAACTTTTAAATGAAGGCCTTGCAGTATTACCCAAATACACGGTAATTAATCAGAGACATTGCATATTAACCAATTGCAAATAAAATTCGAAGACAACACGAGATTTCTTCTCCCCATACGGCTCACCGTGTGATTCCAATATCCTAGTATCCTCCTATGCCCTGTGTAAGGTGTGAGCAATTCCTACACCAACTTAGGTCAACTATTCTCTGGCTACTACAATAACAGGTTCAGGACGATAGAAATGCGCACGTAATAATGAAAATGTGTTAGCAATGAATTACGCTGGATAAGAACTTTGTGAATATGTGTACTACTAAAATTATTATTTATTTTTATTGCGAAGTTAATTATAAACAAATTTGTCATATCTTATGCAAGAGATCAAATACGTTGTAATTTGTATTCATTAATAAACAGAAAAATTACTTCATTTGGAAACCTTAACCTGAATATTCATTCCACTCCAGTAAACGTGGTGACAAAATGCTAAACGATTCAAATGATTTTAACTCACTGATGGAAAGCTTTATAATGTTATAACAGAGAATGGACATAGGACTATACATAAGGCCATAAGAGTGACCTTTATCAATCCAAGGATTTCTTGAGATCTTTTGAGGATTTTTGACTGTTTAAGGACAGAATCGATGGAATTTGTATGCATATTGTGTACCGTGTGATGCCGATACGTCACTAAATCGATGGCGATACTCAATGGTCTGTGTCTGTTTTTTTCTAATGGCGCTTTCCGGCAAGGTGACCATTTTTTCAAGATTGGCTAGGAGTACAGAAATCTCGAATAGGGGGGTCAAAATCGATATTTTTAGGAAAATCACTAAAAAGGGGGGTCAAAAGTGGATAATTAAGCAGTTTTGAGAATCAAAAAAGAGTACTGTACTCCTAAAAAGAGTACGGATGGTCACCTTGCTTTCCGGTGTCTTGGTCTAGACTCCCTAAGGGAAATCAGATTTTGCGTAAAGTCCCATGTCATATCCCTCTCTAAAATCTTCGGATCAAAGACCTCGGGCCTTTTTTCAATTATTTTTGTGGCCGTAACAGTGTCCGTCGCAGAAAGACGATTTGGTATAATATGTTTGGCCACCCTAGCAACCGCTATGAATTTCTGTGGTCGAATCAGTCTTTGGCAAGTGGGCTAGTTCTGTTGTAAGTTTCTGGAGACGAATTCGAAGTTACTGTTACCTCCAAATTCACATTATCAGGCAACGATGCAATGGCATGGCAGTCATGGCACCGCAGCCTTACTGCACAAGGGAAGTTCCGAACCTACGGCGCAAAAATAATTCTGGTGACCAGTGAACGGACTAAGGTGTACCTCACCGCGCCAAAGACCCTGGCTTTAAATGAAATGAAATTGAAGTCACTGGTTATGGCACTGCTCATTTCAACTTTTGCATTTTTCTTCGAGAAATTGCATAAAATTTTAGATTTTTTTAAAGCATTTCTATTTTATTTAAAACCTAGGTCTGTTACGCGGTGAGATACCCTTTCATCCGTGCTCTGGTCACCTGAATTAATTTTCGCGCCGAGCGGGTTAAAAGCTTCCCTTGTGCACCTGCGAGTCTGCGATGCCCTGTCATAAGCTCCCATATAAAAATGATGCTATGGTGTTGCCTGAGGTGAACTTGGAGGTAACAGTGCGGATCAATGTCTTTTCTTTTAAATTATGCAGAGCCGAAGCTAGTAGTGTGAAGACGCGTGCATCCGCACAAGGGCGCGAGCCATGGGGGCGAAAAAAAAATTTAAATTTAATATGATCAAAAATATGTATTACCTATCTTAACATAACAAAAATTGTCAAAAAAATCCGCCATCTCTTCGTGAAAAATTTCGACTATATCAATATATGTGTCGCTCCATGCCCTCGATAGTTAAGAAATTCCAAACAAAAATCGTGTACGGCGACCGCTCTGCGGGGACCGCCGCAAAGGGCGGGGGTCCAGTCCCAGACACAATTTCCAGAATTCTATGCCTTAAGACCTCCCCTGAACGGCACCATTTCGACATGCCTGGGCGATTTTTTCCAATGTTCACAAGGGCACAAAAATCCTAGCTTCGGCTCTGAAATTATGTATTAGTAGAAAGAAACCAAAATATACGTTGAGTGGTAAATGAAAAATTGAATCGAAGTTTCCACTCCGTCATCAAATTCACCATACTAGTAAGAGTATACTTTCAATGCACAAAGGTCCATGGACTCATTAAAAATTGAAGCCTGCCCTTACTAGTTACTCTTACTACCTCACTTACTAACTCAATGACTTCCCATAAAAAACAAGGAACAAGAGGAATTCGGGAAGCGATTCGTGGTTGTGGGTCGTGGAGTCATCCCTCGTTCTCATCAAAGTGTCCGGGACACGTGTAACTTTTGGGAGCGCGCTCTTCAAAAGAGAGATTTCGGAGCGGAGCGGATTGCAGATTGCACGGAATTTTTCTTTTTTGGGATCAGAGCGGAGCGGAGCGATTTTTTTTAGATTTTTTTGGAAGCGTTCTGCTTCAACTATCAAAGCGTAGAATCTGGTCAGAAATTTCACCAGATCCTTCATCCTTTCCAACACTATCACAGAAATTGTATGGTGGAGCGGAGCGATTTTTTCATACATTTAGAAGGGAGCGGAGCGGGAGCGGATTGCAATTTGTGGGGCTGACCTAGGGAGCGGGGCGGATTGCAGATTGCACGAAAAAAAATTTTTGGGAGCAGAGCGGAGCGGAGCGATTTTTTTTTTAGATTTTTTTGGAGCGGAGTAGTCGGAGCGATTTTTCCATGCATTTGGTAGGGAGCGGTGCTGGAGTGGATTGCAATTCTTGAGGCGGACCTAGGGAGCGGATTGCAACGGCAAAGTTACAGGTGTGAATTGTGTCCCAAGTCCCAAGATTTAAACAAAAAAACTAACTCGGAGTCACACATTCATACATACGTGTTGGAGCCAATTTTGGAGCGAAGAGTCGCAAAATTATATCCGGGAGGGACCGGCAAGATTTTTATCTGCCGTGACGCAGCTTCGTTGTCACATAATATCCCGGAACAGCACCCGCTATGGAAAAGACGCGAGCTCAAAATTCGGAATGATCATTCCCAATGCAGATCCCTGTCAAGAGCCCTGCCGCGACATCCAGTCCCATCATAGAACATAGGGATTATACATATATAAGTTAATGTTGGATATTTTAATTCAATTGGATGAGAATAATTAAATCACAATTCTTTACGAGGATTATATTCGATTGCTTCACAGTTTATTCGAAATTCTAATGAATACTAAAATATACCATCAATACTTCAATGAATAACACACATTCATTGCTAATTTGCTTATAATAGTTATACGCTACTCTAAATGTTATGCTGCGAAAATGAACAATAAAAATTCGAAATAAATATGGATGCGTGTAATTAGTGTTAAGTGTTTTGTCTGTTTTGTAATTACCAAATGGCACAAATCCCGATAATTATTAGTGAACACTGTGGTTTGATGTTCAGTTTTGTACAGGCATGGTCTCCGGAAAAATCCGAATAATACCACGATGAGAATCGTGTCGCTCAGATCCGATCATTATAGATCATACGCAGAGACGAGAACGAGATATAGTAAAATTGTGAAACCTATTGCCTTAAAAAAGAAACGTATAGAGATAATGGCCAATCCGTTAATTTTAGGCGAAATTAAGGAATCGTATTATATCCTCCTCTTACTCAGAAATTCACTAAATAATTACAGTTAATATCCTTTGAAAAAGTAGAAAAATCGAACTTTAACTTTACCTTAATGAAAAGGTGTTGTTACGTAATACGTACGTCATCACATCGACAATGCAATGTTGCGACGCGGGTAACGCGGCTTGACATTAGCTCTGGAAGAAGCATTAATTTGCCAATTTGAAGCAAGAACATGAATGATTCATTTAGATTTAGGACGGATGAACTTGGAAAATATTTATCTGTTAATTTAAAAATCCGAACACGGGACACGTCTATGTACACGTCCTAGAACTGGCGTTGCTCTTACCACTTAGTTAAAATTCTCTGCAATAAAATGTTTATCGTCTTTGAATAGGAAATCACAATTTTTTTTACCTCAAAATGGGTAAGTTGACTCAAGAAACTTCCTTCCATTATTCACACTTCCTTTTCTTTCCTACTAGTAATACTTTATTCTAGACAGTTTGAACGAAATATTTTAAAAGCCGACGACAATTTCAATTACTCAAACAATATTTGCTCGTAAATAAACAATTGTTTTCTGGTCAATTTAATCATTTAGAATTAGAACTCGGTTAAACCCAGAAAATGCTAAAATTTTCCAAATCCAATGAAACTAAAAAATCAAAACGTGTAAAAATGAAATATAAAACTACGATTTCTCAAAATTTCAACATAAGACGCACAATACGAATTTCAACAAAAATCTCCAACACGTACCGAAAGCACCCGCCATTTATTTTAATTCGAATTCACATCTCGATTTTCACACGAACCAAAAGTAAATGAAAAAAATAATTATGAAAGTGAGGCCCATTCCGATGAACAAGATGAATTTGTCTTCTCTAGCTCGCCGTTCGATCATTCCCATCGTCGTGTTTGAAAGTCCCAAGTAGTTGCTGAAATCCAGCATCCTTTTCTTGGTCCTTTTCAAAATTGAGTGCTGGTCCCGGAGGTTTTCCAGAATGTGGGAACCTTGGTGGAGCATGTCGTCTAGGGCGGAGCTGGAATTCTGGAATGCAGTAACGTTTTTATTAGGATTTCTGAATTTTTACCATTTTCTTCCAGTTTAAACAGCTTCTTTCATGTTTTATCATATTTTAACCACTATTATTGGTACAAAGTGGCATGTCTTCGTTGAAGTCGAGTTCTAATTTTTTGTACACCACATTTTCCAGTTTAAGGCACTTTCCTTCTTGGCATAGTTCTGGCAATTGGGAGTATTTCTATTTCTTATATTATTATCTTAAGGGTGGGTGCTGGGGACCTTAACTAACAGTATACAAAGAAATATTTCCTTATAGATTTTGAGTAATTACTTTTTTTTAAATATAAGATCCCTGGACCACGACTTTTCACAAAAATTGGTGAAAATTTCAGAATAATTGAATTCATGTGTCGACAAAAAATGCCTCGAGGTAGAGAAGTTTCCTTGTTGTCCCTTGGCAAAAAGGCAATAAATCGATGCTTTTCGACTTTCAGGCATATTTGGTCGACACAATACTAAATGAAGCCTTTCGAAATATTCACCAGAACTTCTTCATAAGTTTCCTCGGTCCAAGTAGCGCATAAAGTATCGTTCAAAAGTCCAAATACCCCCTGAAAATCATTTTCTTCACCGCATTTTTAGAGATAAAAATTCGAAAATTTACATAGGCCTAGAAAAAGTTATTTCCGAATGTAGGGGCTGGTCCAATTTCAGAAATTGGGAAAAGGTCAAAGGTCAAAAATTTTGACCCAAAAAGTGCATTTTCAAGTAGGTCACCACATTTTTTTTTTGCACCTTTCTATTTTTTATCCGAGGCGTATTCAAATTCTGAGCATTTTGAGGTGTACACCTCTGTGTGATTTTTTTTGGATTTTTAAAAAATATTTCAAAAGTGGAGAAAGGGGTCTATGGTTATGAACATCCACAAGCGTTCATAACCTTAGACCCCTTTCTCCACTTTTTAAATATTTTTTAAAAATCCAAAAAAAATCGCACAGAGGTGTACAATACCTCAAAATGCTCAGAATTTGAATACGCTTCGGATAAAAAATAGAAAGGCGCAAAAAAAAATTTTGGTGACCTACTTGAAAATGCACTTTTTGGGTCAAAATTTTCGACCTTTGACCTTTTCCCAATTTCTGAAATTGGACCACCCCCTACATTCGGAAATAACTTTTTCTAGGTCTGTGTAAATTTTCAAATTTCTGTCTCTAAAAATGCGGTGTAGAAAATGATTTTCAGGGGATATTTGGACTTTTGAACGATACTGTATATTTAAGAAAATCGAAACAGTAATTGCTCAAATTCTAAAAAAAATATCCGTTTGTACGGTTAATGACTATCGACCGGGGAATTTTTTGGTATAATCCAATAAAAATATATTTTAAGTTCTGGGGTTTTTTTTCCTTCAATATTTGCTTGTTTTGTTAAGAATTCGTATTTTTGGAATTTTTGAAAGAGGAAAATGAAGAAAAGTGTCACGATGACCAATGACCATAAAGGTAAGTTTTGGTCTTACCCGCAAGAAAATGGATTCAATACACCAACCAATTAACAAAATATTAAGTTTTCATTCACGTTTTGGAATTACCTGGAGTGACTGCTGATGATGTAGAGAATGGTCGATACTGATACTTGACTCGTTCTGCGTGAATCTCCTATTTAGCAACTCTTCCCTGTCGTACGCATCTCTTGCCCTTCGTTCTCTCCTCCGTTGTGATTGAAGGAGACTGGCCTGTGTCAATTAGCATTACGAAATTACCACATTACTATCAAACAATTCAATTCAAAATAATGAACGCATTGAAAAAAAACCCATCAAAATAGTTTGTTAATTCGAATAAAATGTCCTCAATTTCGAAATTACAAGCAATTCAATTGTAGAATTGTAATTCATTGGGTTTTTAAAAATTCGGCAATCGAAATAATTATCAGGTAATTATAAACGAAATCAAGATAATCTGCCTCTCTGACCGGCAAATAGTCGGATAATTTGTGAAATTAAACATTTTAATTATATCGATAATTATAATAATTTCTCCAATTACCCGAATTCGTAGACAATTATCCGGTGGATAATTATGATAGTTATCGACCGGATAATTGTCCAATTCATTTTGTAAATATTTGTACATAATCCGACGGTAAGGTGGACGGGATGGAGCCGTTGTTGTTAGAACTAATTTTGGAAGACTATCCGGATACTCTCCACCGGATAACGAATGAATCCTGTACAATAATAATAATACTTACGTTGAGATGTTCTTTGTCATACTTGAGTTGGTTCAGTCTCAACCTAGCCTGTTGCCTCCTCCCAGGAGCTTCTTTCAGGATGTACAGTTCCAGGCGGGAGAACGTTCTAGAGAAATAGTTAGTTATTTGCTTTTATTACTGTCAAGAATTTCAGCTTTCGCTGTTGTCAACAGTCTGAACGGAATGCACCGTGTGTCACAATGTCTCAAACGATAACTACCGAATATTGTCCATTAGTTAGTAGCCTGGAAATAAATAAAATAAACTTGGGCCGAGCCGAGCATTTTTTTTTTTTTTTTTTTAAACCAAAATATTTATTATTCAGTCTCCGTTTTCCATCGAAAATTGCTCATATAGACACAGAATACAAATTAAATTTTGTTGTAGAACTGTTCCAACAAACGAACCTCCTCTCCAACACAATACATAAAAATTCGTAAGAATTTCGATCGGAACTTATATAAATTCCTAGTATTTACTAACACACTAACACACACTCTAACGGAGAACCTCCTTGAATGAATAGAAGCCGGGGCTTCTAATAAATTAAATACGGCACTCAAAATAATTTAATTGAAATTGTATTCAGTACTCACCCCTCCATTCCATCCAATGTGGCCCGGATGGACTCTTCCAACTCCAGTTCATGATTAGAACCTCGGTCCAACTGAGCGAATATACCGGACACCTTTTCAATCTCACTGTTAGCTTGGATGAACAGAGGTTCCATTTTACGATTTACTGATTTATCCGTCACTGCTCACTGATCACTTCTCTTCAATTCCAACTCACTCGAATGTTCATTTCAATTTTTTGTCAATATTTTTCTCCTGACACACGTCGTCTTCCGTCACTTTTTACTTGTTTTTGAATTCTTGGCAAATCCCCGCGACCCTACACATCTCGAGTTTAGCTGGCGCGTCATAACCAATGAACCCTTACAAAATTCACATTAAAGTTCTAGGCCGGCTGAATACGCCGTTGTAAACAAGAGGACCGTGTTTGCTAACAAGAATGATAACAATAATAAATAAATATTCTTCTTGTATTAGAATCACAAAGATATTATAATAATTTTTAAAATGTTATTCTTGCTGACGAGTGACGAGGAATCCATGGTTCAACGTTCAAAAATTCTGTCGGTCGGTCACACCGTCTTTCCTCTCACTATACCCGCGTCTTTTCAATAAGAGGGAAATATGCACCGACTTGTTGAATTTTCTACACTTATTGTCCAATTTTAGTCTATTTTTTATTATATTGAATGAAGTGTGTGCCGAATTTACATATTATCATTAATAGTTATATTTTCTAATTTTCCAATACCGATTGTACATCTCATTTTTCTAGCACCAACCAAATTTTGATATATACAGAGAACCAAGATAGCTTGACAACCACCTTCCTAGAGGTTGGTCCACGCGCTTGTTTACTAAAAATAAAACCTGGTTTCTTTCTTTCGGTGCCCAAATGCATTAAGTCAGATGGGACTTTGGGCACCGAATATAAGCTCGATGATATGGAGAATTGAATTTTCAACAAATTTTCAAATTTTTTGAAGCGTTGGCATAGGACATGACCCAACCTTATGAGGAGTTTGTTTACGAATCTTACAGAGAACTTATGTTCCACCCTGTAATTAAATTCTGTGTTTCCTTCTGGCTAATATGCTCTAAAGAGAAAGCACGGACGCACGGAATTCAGGTGTGATCGAAATGTCTAACGAAATGTGACATGTGAACATTTTTAATTTTGTTTTTATTATTTTTATTTTTTTCTCAAGTTCTGACTGTAGGGGTTAGTTGAATTTTGAATTCATGCCTTAATTTAATTAAATTACTTAATTTAATTAACTTCGGGTGGTCCATGTCTCATGTCTCGTATTTAATTCTCTTACACAATCTAGGTAGACACTGCTTAATATTGTTTACACCAGGGATGGAAATTCGAATCGGAATTCGAATTCGAATTCGAAAAAAAATCGGTATTTCGACGACAATTCGAATCGGTATCCGAATTCGAATTCGTATTTATAAATTCGAAATTAGAATCCGAATCCGTATTTCAGAAACATTTGAATCGGAATTTGAATTAGAATCAGAATTTAAAAATAATTCAAATCAGAATTAGAATTGGAATCCGAATTTGAAAGT
>JAQGCA010000290.1:0-32483 GCA_034698945.1 Protaphorura quadriocellata
CGGTTTTTCAATTTGCTAAAATGCGAGGCATAATTACAAAAGAGAACATTGAGCCTGTGTCATACAGCGTCAATATCGGTTCCTTATTTTCAGTTCCAATACTAAATTAACGTAATTTACGAAAGCTCCCACTGCTAATGTCGTTACCAAGGCTAGACAAAAGTAAGGCGCAAAATCCGATTTTGCACACGGGCGCAGGAATGCTAGCTTCGTCCCTGCATGTATGTAGATCTTTCACATAGTTACTCTATTGTTGCTACTGTCACCAGAAATTTTCCCTGTTAAATGTTTAATCTGCAGTATTCGCGTTATCGAGTAACATTTATTAAAATCGAGAAAAAGAATAAAAAAAAACGCGTATTCGAACCGTAATTCGAATTCGAATTTTTTCCGATTTTTAAATTTGAAAATTCAAATCGGATTAGAATAATTCGAATTCGAATCCGAAATTTTCAGAATTCGAATTGGAATCGCAATATCGGAATCTGTATTATCGACATCGAATTCCAATTCTAATTCGTAAAAAAATAATCCGAATTAAAATATTTGAATCGGAATCCAAATGATTTTTTCGAATTTCCATCCCTGTTTGTCTGCAAGAATCAGAAAGTGGTCTTGTTAGGATTTTACGTTCAATCATTAGGAATATTTGCACACTTTGGCTGTGTTGATATGAAAAAAGGAAGGAAACGCTTCACCTAGAATTTTTGTCTATCCCCCATATGCCAGCAACGCTGCGCGCAGTTGATTTTGTCGCGCGGTAGCATTTTAGCTCCAGATATAAAATATATTTGTTTGTTTGTCCGCCTATGCGTCTTGTAACTTTCCACTGCATATTGCTAGCTCTTTCTTCTTTTTGATAATACTTTAAGAACCACCCTGGACGTAAGATTTCAGTTCAGACTAGACACTTAGCGCACATTCGGATTCGGTGTAGGAGAAAAGGTCGCGGTTCACTTTGGTTCAGTTCTCGGACAGACTCTAATTTATTTTTCTTGTCACTTGAAAAAACCCCTAAATACCTGGAGTCGGAGTAGTCGACCCAGTGGGTCTAAAGAAATGACGAGTGTTTACCGCCTACTTGGGTTCTGTAATTACTTCATCGGAACAAAGTAAAAACAAGAGTATCCGTGACTCGGTTTGTTGATCTTCCGCGGGGCTTCTTATTCCACTTATTCCAAGAAAGAAAAATGGGAATTCGGTGCTTCATAATTGGATAACCTGTTTACATTTTGTTTCTTTTCTTAGTTTTTACTTTGTAATGTATCTTTTCGGCGAAACCACATGTTTGTTTCTTCGGAGCCACAATGTCCATACATCATTATGAGCGGTGAAAGTCACACAAGGGAAGTTCGGATCCTGTTATATTAGGAGGTCATTTTGCTCAGAGACGCCTTATTATTTTCCTTTCAGACCGCCTAAATGCCGCCATCACGTGAAAATATTTAATAGGTCGTGCAGTATGAGGAACATCTCTTGACCTCAACTGAGAAATATTTAAAAATTTCAACTGCATGCACGGACTTCGCCGTCAGGAACTGTTCAAAAGTTCCTCATCTCAATCGCCCACGCATTTTGACCAAACGTGAATTACTCAGGTGTGGCACATAATGAGAAAAATATATATTTTGATCTGCCGACATAGCTTTCATATTCGTGACCTGGCTGGACACTAGGATTGAGTAATTTTGGAGATGATTTGACTTTTACATGCGATTCAATGGTAGTGTTCATTGTTAATCGAGTTTTTCAACAATGTGATTGGGTAGAATTATTTATCTGTATAATATTTGTGGCTTCATCTTTTATTTTTTACATCTCTTCGGTCATTCTACCTGAAACATTTTTGGAGAGGAATAAAATCCATCAAGTCGTGACTTAGGTTAGTTCTTTATATTCTTGACAGCTTGGGTTTTTAAGGAATGTACACGGTGGTCCGCAAGGAAACTAAATTAATCATGAAAGGATGGGGAAAAATTTGAATTGTTACATTTTAGAATTACGTCCAATATTTTATTGACGGCGCGGTTTGCTGAATAGATTCTAGATCATGTTTTCTGCAAAATGCATGTCTCATTTGTCTATGGAAATCCAGAGGTATGAACCACCCTGTATTTGATTTCACAGCTATCCTCTTCACTTTTTATTAATTTTCCACTTCAAATTCCTGAGTCCTCAAAATCCAACCTAATTCTGTTGAAAATTATGCAGGTAGATGAAAGGCTATGTTTACTTGATGTTGAGTAGTCTGTTTGTTCATCACTCTATCTCTACTCCTTTTAGATTCTTGGTTGTTCTTGTAGGTCATGGCATGTGTACATAATTTATATTTGGGTGCATGGCTCCTTGAGGTAGTCTTCAGACCTTTGGTTATAGCAACTCATAAAGTACTAAATATCTCAACGCCAGACACTCAAGTGTGATTTATCTTTTTATCAGTAGGTTTGAGAGATTGTATGTATTTCAGCTGAATGCTAAATATTGTACACTGTCATCAGTACGTGACTTGCAGTGAGCTGCACCTGGACGTACAGAGATTTTATCCCTCAACATCGTGCCATGTTTCCAACTAAACGTCTTAGGAATTTGAATATCATCATCTCCAGTTCCAACACCCTTGACTCTTATACCCAGATGGGTACCAATTAACGGGTAGCTTAGAGGGTAGCATTGTGCTCACAAAATTTTATAATTTTATAGATTCTCGCGTTCGTTGCTTTCTCCTGGGCATCATTCTTGACAGCGCTCTTTCTAGTGTTGCTATTTGGATTAATATTAATCTTGTTCTGAAAAATAAAATCTGATCTCAATTATGACTTCAAAAAAGTCTCCATTCGCATCACTACCAATTTTTTTGTATCGTGACTGTCATCCATATGGCGTGGATCTCATTTCATCTGATCCAATCCGTTCCACTTGATTTCCCCTTAATCCCTTCACTTGAAATCTTAATATTCTGAAGGATATTTCTCATTCTGTGCCTGTATGTACAGAATTGATAGCTTCTAAACGGGACAGATAAAAAACGAGAAACCTAATACAAATACAAAAAGGGTTGAAGATAAAATGCTAACGAGGTGGGATTTTTACGGTCTCTTTCTTTTTCATTGCACGTAGTGCATTCATCCATGGACTTCTCAACTTAACTTTGTATTGCAAACAAGATATCAGCGTAAAAGCAAGCAAGGCCTGGCCTGGCCTGACGTGGGTTGACTAGATTCAAAAAACAGGAATAAAAATGATTGATGACTCACCGGTGAATTGAGACATGTCAAATACATATTTTGTATATCCTTGTCGTAAATGTCGGATGGAACGGAGGGTTTCCTTTCCTTGTCGAAAAAAATTGACATTCACTATCTTGCAGGTGGACGCGACTGGCATATTAGACCTACTTTTATAGCCAAACTTTGTCCTCCTTTTTTACATTTTAAGGTTTCTTCTAGAAGAGTTTTAATTAATTTATTCAGCCGCCGCTAGCTGTCTACGTGGATTCTTCTTTTTTTTAAGGAAAAGTTTGAAAGTAAAAGGGACCAGCTTTTTATAATTCAATTTATGGGAGAAAGTCACGGAAGAGAGAATACGGCTTTCATAGGAAGGCAATCTTATTTTGTCCTCACTCATCTTGTTAAGTGAATGACTTCTAGCTCATAAAGCCCGTTAATTATCTAATTAGGGAGACACTAAGGTGACTACTTGTATCAGTTAAAACACAAATCCTAAGATGGAATGACATAATGTCACAAGAAAACATGGTATTTTTTTACTTCATGCCTTTTTGTGCAATATTTTCACTCAAAAATCCTGAAAATCTGACAACTCCTGCCAACGGTGACCGATGAAAGTCATCATTCAGGAATTCCTTCGACATTATTGAAGGGAAGACGATTTGGCTCAGCCCAGTGAGTTTCAGGCCTTAATCCAAGAGGCCCGGGGTTCAATTCCTGGTCGGCCAACTTCTCAATTCCTTGTACGACTGGGTGGTCGCATGGTAGTTGCGCTGATTTTATTTGCAGTTCTAATTTTTTCTGACCAAACAATATTAGTGAATTCTTTTTTGATTTAATTTTCTGACAAAACAAATGTATAGCTTTTGGCGAGAAACTGGTAAGGTCAGATTTACCGGATACAAAAAATCTTTTTGATACTTCGCCATTTAAGGAATGGACACAATAAGTCTGCACCACCCGCTGATTTTACAGCGACCACCTATACTTGTTGTCAAAGAAAATAATTAACCTGATAGCCTCTGGAACTTGACTCAAGTGGCCAGACCAGGACAAGACAAGACAATATCATTCTTAATTTAATTAGAATTCACAAAGGATAGCTGTGCCCTGTTTTGAAGTGCATGTGCATGTTAATGTGCTTGACTTGACTGAGTGGCCTTGTATTTACATTTTGAAAAATGATGATGACTCATTGCTGGGATTCTGATTGAATTATTTATGATATTTGTTTTTACAAAGAAAAGAACTTGTTTAAGATCAAAACTCAGTCCAGGGAATTATCAATTATGCAAAACAAACTGCATTTCACTCAGCTTCTGAGCTTGCTGGTTGGGTGGGTTTCCACTTCCACATGCAATTTTAATTCGAATCCGAGACGTAGTCGCAGTTGTGGTATGGTGTCTCGAGTGCAATCCTGTGTCAAAAGATAAGTGTACACTTAGACAGATTGAATCAATTATTGAGGTCAAGACGTTTCGTCTCCACATCTTGATTATAATGACTCGGGTACCTCTCAATGTATCACAGAATTTGAGCTAGGAAATAAATTAATTATCTCTCAAATCAGGACTTCAGATTAGTTAGTACTTGAGTGGTTTAGCTGGCAATGTATAATTATTTGGCAAATCTTCAAAATAAATAGAGTTGTGGAATCGTCCAATCAAAAATAACAACAATTCAAGCGAACAAGCCCCTATGGACTAGTTTCGGTATACTGAATTCGTAGCGGAAAAGCGTAAGTCCATCAAACGTGGAAGTTGAGTGATAAGGTACCACCAAGGAAGTACTACACAGTGGTGCGTTTTCCCTTCACTCCACTTGACTTATATTATTATTCTACGCACTCAATTTGCAAAATTAGAGAACCTCGTACTGGAAGGAGTACCAGTGCCCAGGGAATCGATCGACCGGCAGAATATTCTTAAAAAACCTAATTTTTTTAGTATTCCTTCCGCATGAGGTGACCTAGAGAGGATTTCTAGCGCTCCACTTAATTTTTCCAGCCAAGCTTTCGCATTATATTCTAGACAGACAAACTTCACGTGGTCTTACAAGGAATAGTCTTTCCCTGTAAAAAGCGCAGTACGGTTTTCTACTGAAAATCTTCAGATGTGGAGTTATCAGGTATTAATTCATCTGCTTGCTTCTCGCGTGAAGAGGGCACTCAAAATTAAATGAACATCTCTGAATGATTTGGTTTTTACAATACAAGTAGTTTCCTTGTTAGTTTTCAGTAGCGCTAGTGCTCGGTAGTCATTTCCAAACTCCTAACCCAAAATCAACATTTCTTTCCAAATTGAAATGAGGGATTCGGTTCAGCTTTAGCATTACGTACCGTTTGAGTATGCTGAGATCGTCTTTAATAAAAAAGAACGAGTTGAAGGGAAATCCTATTTAAAATTCGGGGGTCGCGTCATGTTTTTGAACATTCTAGGTGATGGCAGTGGTAATTCTGATGAGAGGAAAACCTGGGTATGGGTGTAGGTGGGTAGGCATCTAGAATCCTAATAATTTCTAGACTTCTTGGTCGAATTTCAAATACTGGCTAAAATGGCTCATTGAATCGGGGAATACTTTTTTTGTAGGTCGTGTGTGGCAGGTGTATTTTGCTCTACGTACAGGGTGGCTCATAACCTTCACAGGTTTAATTAACTTTTTACCCTGTTTTCGAAGATTTTCAGATCTCTACAATCTCGCCAGAGTCTAATTTTTTGTTAAAGCTTTCGCAGTGAGTGTGCATTATTCATATGGCGTTACATTAAATGGTTATGGACCACCCTGTACTTAAATAGTTAGCAAAGTGTAAAATTCACGGAATGGGATTAGAAGTGAGAACTCGCGAAGGAATAACGATTAGTTCAATTAAAAGAAGGAAGAAGTGTCCAAGTGTCAGAGAAAAGTTCGCAATTTCTTCTACCCCTTATTGGATTTCTTTTCTAATTTCGACTAATTTTCAATTTCAGCACGGACTTGACTTCTAGAACGCTAGTGAATAATTAAATAGCTGGAAGCCTAGTTTTATTACTGCCAATTTTTTTGCCAATTAGTGCAGTGTACCTCACACAAACACTTCTAGAAAGTTGTCTGGATGGCGACACGTGTCGCATGGCGCATGGCTATTTTTATTGAAATGTTGTAGCTATTTTCCATTCGATTTTCTTACTTGAATGACCTCATGAAAATTGGGAAACAATTAAGCCAGCGAAGAGAAAGAATATTACCCCTGCTTCTGTACTTATGGTATTTCTAATTGTTAATTAAATCCTAATTACGGGGAGATACACACCTCATGGTATACTCTACTGACAAATTAAATGACTAGAGTCAAGTTTGTTGAAATCCTACTTTTCACCAAATAATTTCTCAAGCTTTTGAAGAAAACGAAAACAAAGTAAGTTCTTCAAGTAAATCAAGACATCCATTCTCACAATTGTGAAGAGTTATAAAGCGGTTTGAAATTCCTGACATTTCTTTTAGATTCAACCCTTCAAGTTTTCTTATCGTTGGTCAGGCATGACAATGGCTATCAATGAGATAATGCCAGCACATCACATCCTTACATTTGCATTTTGTTTACTTTACGATACAGTTGTGGTTGAAGGGTGGAGGTAGTCAAATTCCTGAAATGGTTCAACAATTCAACTTTTTTACATAAATTCTACGTGACAAGGAAAACTATTTAGATGTAAAGCTCAGATCATGATTAGTATTGTTTTCAAGCAGGTAGTCAGTCATGAATATTTCCTGGCTTGACTGGATTTCAATGAATCTTTTATCTCCATTTTACTAAAATCTGTCATCCTATGTAGTTGATCGGTTAAATACGGAGTCCTTCGAATCCACAATTTGGCCAATTACCTGGGCAGCTGAAAGCATGGGCACTTGGCCAACTGCTAGGGAACTAAGCTGAAAGCATGGGCATTTGGCAAACTACCTGGGCAGTAAGCCGACAGCATAAACATTTGTCTATCTGGCTTAGTCATACAAAAACTGTGACAATAACTTGGTAGCACGGAATACTTTTATTTTATCGGCAGAACATTAGTCAATCGTTGGCTAGTTGGCTAGTTGGCTAGTTGTATTCAGATTCTCATCATTTCGTTAAGTGCAGGGTTCGTTTCCCTCGGAGTTACATTGTGGTTGGTATTTCCTTTAAAGTAAATTCTCTCATTTAGTATTAGGTATGTCATACTTCTTGGGATACCTTCTGCTGGTGAAATACTACGTAACGTAACCCAATCTCTGCAGGCTGCTTCCAGCGAAATTTTCCTGGACACTTGAATTGAAAATCCTAGCCCGATTTGAATTTACATGTGAATCGTACTCCTTGTCAAAACAGAAACAAGTTGTTTTGTTAAAATGTTAGACGTTTAGAGAGGAAGAGCTGGAGTCAGTGAGTCGAGTATTTACTGTGCGTGTAGTTCTTGACTGAATTTTTGGATATAGCACAGTAGGGAACTTGAAGTACTTGGTGGCAGTGCTGACGATGAGGTAAGACCCGTAGGAAGTTGAGGAAGGAAATATATAGTAGTAGTAGACTTGGATAGGATTCCTCGTAGCCTGAAACGTTTACATACAAATACAATATTGGTGAATAGGGAAATCGTTTAACATGTTTTAAGAGGCTGACAAGGGCGCGTGAGGGATCACTTAATAAGATTATCCTATTCGGTGGAGAATGTAGAATGTAGATGGATTTTCATGGAACATGCAGTGGCAGAGACGAACGTTAAACTGTGGTCTTGTGGGTGGATACAAGAGAAATTCAAGTCGAGGAAAGTGGATACAGATTCCACGAGAGTGAAGACATTTTGACCCAAAACAATCTCTCATCCTCTGACACCCTTTTGTATCTCATAATATTTAATATATTTTCTTTTAAAAAACCGCTAGATAGAAGGATGCCTTCTGTTTTTTTTTATTCCAGGATTTATGCTTGGTATTACGTCAAAAGTGAATGCAGGCATTTTTGTCAATTTTAAGAATGGATTAGGTAATTATGTACGGCATTGCACGATTATGAAGGATTGACGTCAAATTGTTCATTAAGGAAAAGATATTTTGTCCAGATGGTACCGGGTTAAAAAATTTCATATTTTATTCAATGTAACTAGAGATAACCAGGTCTACACTTTCCTGGCCGTAAACTCAGAATTCAATTGAATTGAGATTTCAGAAAGAGTAGTACTCTTTGGAAATGGACTGTTTGTTCAGTATTCACATCGCTAAACCACGCTTACATATTTTTATGCAATACTGACTGCGAATTGGTTGGTTATAGCCTTTCGCAAAGTCAAAAGTGTGAATTTATTCACATCCTTGACATTTAACACAATTCATATCCTTTGCTGAGCCGAGGCTAGACCTAGACCTAGAGTGTAGTTCAACAATAAAATAAATTGTTCCTTGTATTATAAATACTAAACGTGAATCGATCGACACAGACTCAAAGAACTCCTGTCTGGCACTTCTTGGATCTGCGAGGTCTAAGAAAAAGTCATGTCTTTGTTGTATTATTGCTTTTGTGGAATGGTGCTGATGCAGGAGGTAGCAGACGGGGATCTAGTCCGGATCTGATGCATAATTTATGACGAAATCTGAGGAAAAAAAAGAAGAATGTGTATAGTATAGAAAATGTATGTATTCTGAGCAAATAAGGGGTGACGGGAGTGGGCTATCCAGAAGTTTTTTTTAAAGGCGCCACTCTTCTCCATGAAAAGAGTTGTGTTTGTGTGAGGAATTTACAGCCTCAATGAACCTCAACAAATTGACGTTGATTTTCATATGAACGTGTTGAGATTTATATAGACCTTACTATGTACTGTAATACCTTAACAGAAAGGTTACACTTTATGGAGATGTCAAGTGGTTTACTCATCCTAGAATACGTACACTACTCCTATGCATGCACGTACGCACATGTACTGTACTATCGATAAGTGCATTCTCGATTCTTATTTTATTTTCTCACACAGTTTTATAATACGTTACATCATACATGTTTAACCTCAGACGTGAGACTAGAATTTATGTTAGGTTGAGTCTGAGACACCATAATTGCTGTCTAATGGACGGCTGGAGAATAATTTCACTAAGGCAGAGCTGGTATTCGGAATCTGAATCGAAAAATAATCAGAATTTTCAAGGGAATCGGTATCCGGATCGAAATCGGTATTGACATTCTAAACAATCGAAATCGGAATCCAATAATTCGAATTTGAATTCGAATATTCTCAAATAATCGGAATCCATATTGGTTGGTTGGAGAGCGATCACAATTTCTTTAGTCAAATGAGCCTTATCGCCCGTTTCTAGAAGGAGAAATACCGTCGCGTCAACCTTCCTAACGCGAGTTTGGAATTTGCGTCCGTTATTCAAGTGGTAACAATTCCATAAGAATCGATGGACACGAACCTCTAGGTTAAATTATCATGGAGTGCCAAAATTTTCAACAAAAGCCACCCAGTTAAATTTTGCAGTTGAATAGAAACTTCGAGTCTGTTCATGACAATACGGGAAAGAGTTTTAGAATTCTTGATTATTTCGTTTATAAATTGGGTCAAGGCCTGCTTTTGTAATTATGAGAAATATATGAACTACACATCATTCCACTTTGTGTTTTCATTTTAAATTGAAAGGATACCGGCCCAGTGCATTCATTTTTAATTGCTGAACATTTGGACTCACATGCCAGTTTCATGTCTCTTGAAAACGTACGTGTGTAGTGTGTATATGTACGTATGGTGTATTTGTCAGAAGTATTCTTATGGCGAGTCAAACCGGATACTCGAGTAAGGATACAGTATTCGTACAAGATACCCGTGGTTGTCTGGCTACCTGAATCATTTCTTGTGTACACCGTTCGAATTCCAAGTAGTGGAAGTTGGTGTTGCTCCCAACGTTCTGTTACATTACATAGGTGAAAAAGAGAATACATGCATTCATAATCCAAGAGAAAGTCTTCGTGTTCGTAAATTGTGCGTAGAGCACCCAAGGAAGAACTTTTACTTGACTTTCACTTGTAGTATTTCTCCCGGCACTTCAAGCCCAGCATTCCAAGTTAGGAAGAACTCCTCATCAAAGTAGAAAACAAAGCACGTACATGTACCATACAAGTTTGAACATGTACATGCATCTATGTTGAAGGCAATTATTTGAATTCTGCGTTTTATGGTCGTCAATTTAGTCTGAAGAGCTAAAATTAGACATTCTTTTCATAATATCCAACTCTTCCTTTTTAAACGTCTTAAGCAGGGTTAGACCCAACATTTCAACTCCGATACCAGTTTTTATTTTGAGAATTGACGAACGCGATTCCATAAACTTAATTATGCTAGAAAATTTAATTACCCATCAGGTGGAATGCAGACTTATTTCATATTTAAAAAGAAACAAACTTGGGGGCACTCTTGACTTTTTATCTATACTGAATTGTACTATGACTGAATTTAGATGTCACATTCTTTTTGAAGTGATGGCTTATTGCCTATTTCTACTAAGGAGAAAGTTCCCAAACCCTGCTATGAAAGTTCAGAATCCACTTCATTTCTTTGCCATCAGGGCGCTTCACTGATATATGAAAGTTAAAGTAGGAAAAACCCCTGCGTATAAAGGTAAAACCCTCACAGTATAGCAAAAGTCGGGTAGAGATATGCCAGACTCTGCGAATGAGGGACCGATAAGTTAAGCGGTAAATGAGTTGGGATAATTGTTGAAACGGCGTGATCAGCAAGAAATCACGTGTACGTATATGTTAAGTCTAAATTATGAATTACGAATCGTCCTTAACATAACCTACACACAGTAGATTAAGGCGCACCTTTATAGTGCGAGAAAGCGAGGTGGTGTCTAAAATAGACGAGGCTCTGAGATACGGAGTTCTCCAAGGAATTCTAGTGGGATTATCGCCATCAAGTGAATTCAAAGACGAAAGTGTAGTGTAGTAAGGAGTGGCTTTCACCCTCGCAATTTTGTTCCTCCACTTTTCAATAATTGAGAAGACGAGACGAGAACGTCTAATGCATTGGAATTTAGAATGGAAGAAGTATAAGGGCTTCTTGTTTCAGGTTGTCTGTCAGTGACGGCCCCGGCTTGTTTCAGTTTCTGAATGCATCTTTTAATAGTTAGTTAACTGATTACATTACATTCTATTCTCGCTAAGATACTCTGTACAAAAGTAGAACTGAAGTTGGCAAATACATATGTAGTAAGATATGCGCGACAATGTACAGGACTTTAAGCCAATGCCTTGGTGAAAGTTGATGAAAGTCGGTGGATCTAAATATTCTGCAGACACATTAAGTGACACTCGGTATGTATTTTCTGTAGAGATTGAGTTGGATGCCCGTACTTATACTTACCTCACAATATGTTAAATGTTTAACCAGCTGCCCAACTGTGTGTCTGTTATATGTCAAGGTCAATAGAAAATCTTCCTTGAGGGTTCACGCGGTATTATAGTTCACCACCACTCCTTAAAGGGATAAATTATTGGTTTCCTGATGATGGGAAATTTTCCTCTAATCAAGATATATTGAGTTACGCGCTTGTACTACACAATTGTATTTGCACTGCATGAGAACACTCTTATTTCACACGGGCCTGGAATAGCACGGATTTAAAAGGTAATTTGTTTAGAGTGTGTAATTAAGTCCGCCTCGTCTGGGAGGTTTTATTCAAACCAATTTACCTGATTAATGCGTAGCCTACTTACATATTTAATAGTGGTTCTTATTATTGAGGTGGCAAGTATAGTTATGGGTAGAATTGTAAACTTTGGCCAATGAAACATAAGAGGATCGAGCTTAAGTTCTAACTAGTTCTTAAGTAGAATTAATTCACCTTGTGTTTTGTGTCTATTTTCGATGACGCCATGTAATATTTCTGACATTGGTCTGTT
Source organism: Protaphorura quadriocellata (assembly GCA_034698945.1). NCBI lineage: Eukaryota > Metazoa > Arthropoda > Collembola > Poduromorpha > Onychiuridae > Protaphorura > Protaphorura quadriocellata. The sequence goes on from JAQGCA010000290.1 coordinate 12,130, forward strand.
ACATTGACTTCACTACATAGAAATATACTTCATAAATGCTCTCTTTTTAATTTCAGATCTCTGTGTACACCTTGCTTCAGAGTTGCTTCGCCTGACCTGAACGTAAGTAATAATTCCACCACTTTTGAAATCCTCAGTAGACATGTAACTCCTATTTACTATTCTGATTATATTTTTAAGAAACCCTGATGGGTACCTTTGTTCAGACAGCAATAATTACATCAGCTCCTAGTGGGAGGAGTTTATGTAGTGTGAAAGCCATGGACAAGTCTACGTACTCATAAAATCCGATACAAATACACTGCAATTATTCTGTGTTTTGAATCCTGTTTTAACATGGCCTCTTGATCCGTTCCTTTACATTGGTTTGTTATAATATTTGGTAACCAAAATTGCTCTTGCGTGAGATAATGATGGATAATGATAAGGGATGCTTCTGTTAATAGAAGATTTTGTACCTCATTTTATCATCCTAATAACATAGTATCCTGGCATGCCCTCTGGAAAAAGTGTGAGTCATCTCGTATATCATGTCGGTCTTTGATACTAGGAATAGCGTATAGGGTGGTACAACACCTTGCCCGATTACTTTTAGTTAGTTACGGTATGAGTGCCTATTTCAATTTAAATACGCTAACATATCATTAGATAGATTAAACTATTAATTCTCAGTTGTTAGTTGATGCTGAGTAGAAATATAAATGAGATTTTATTTGGTTTTTTCTTCTGTGATTAAAAATTGGTTCCTCTGTACCACCCTAAAATGGAGATTAAATTGTAATGCAGGGATTAGTCTGATCTTGGGTGAGCAAGTTCCAAATGCAGTTGTTGGTTGAAAGTGAGCCAATGCAATCAAGGTTTAAGGTTTTTGTGTATAATTTGGAATAATGTATGCAATGTGTTGGAAGCGGAGCAGCTGTGGATCGTGGGTCTTTAGAACCGTAGTCTAGTAGTAAATATCCTTTTCATTGTGGGAATTTAGATGATATCTTGTGGAATAGGGGAAGACCTTCTTGGGTTACGTAATGTAACTTAAGTAAGAAAACCCAAGTGTTTTATTACGAGAACTTAACTGGAGGGAAGGAAACCGCAGAACTCAACGCAAACGAAACAACCCAATGTGTGTCCCATCTTCCATTTTATATACGTACATACCTACTCACTTCCTTTCTCTACTTTTTCCAGCTACTCATATAAACAACGCAACACAACTGAGATCAACAGATACAGGGTGTTTCATAACGTTTTGACTCTTACTTTGACTCAACTTTGGAGTGTTTAGTCGAAAATTTACATTTTCAGCAAATTTTAGTGATAATATTCCTTTCAAGAATTTTAGGGTGTAGAATTGAGAATTTCTGAGAGTTTATTGTGGGTATGTGAGTTTGCCCAGTGATAACTTTTTAAGTTCTATAGAGAATTGTACTGAAAATAAAGCACATTATAATATCACCGACAAAAGTTAGAAAGCATGTTATCAATGAGTTTTGAACCACCCTGTATATGTGAAAAGAGTTGGGTTTGCCGAGGTTGTGCTGACTATTATTATGTATCTCTCATGTATGGGAAGATGGGAACTGGAACTGGAATGAAATGTTAGTGAAGCGCAGCGCACCGTTTGAAGCGTTTGAAGAGATCAAGGCGCCTCAAGGCTCTCGCTTCATCTAAACGAGCAAAGAAAATTGGGTGGCACACAAACACAGACAAAATACACATGAGAGAAGGACTAACAAACCGTCACATTGTCCTTCTTTGAATATGTCTTTGTCACAGTCCATGTGTATATCGTTCCAGGCGAAATAGATGTAAACTGGGTCATATGCTTTCTGAGTGCGGATTTTTGCACTGGGCGTACGTTTGGAAACATTTCACCACATCTCACTATTCGAAATGATAGTGTCATAAGATTTAATGATGTTTGCTACTACTAGTGTGACCTTCCTTAGGCCGAATCAATGCATTAGTACTCATTCCCTTAAGATTTTCTTCGCTTAAGTACGTATGTTAGACCTCGTCTCAAGTTCACATTCTTCCGAACACCTCCCGATTTCCCCTTGTCAAGAAAAAAATACTTATCCGATGGGTCCCGTCCCGTAAAAATAAACTAGACTGGTTTCACCTGACAAGTCTCAGTGCCACATTCATTAGACTAACGAAGATGTGAATTTGATGCCCATGTTATTCGTGTTCGGATTGCTTGGGTGTAACCAAGCACGATTTAGAGGCTCAGAAGGTAAAATATAGAACCTAACCAGAATTGGGCCCAAACTCAGTACTGTTAGAACTTGGTTTGAATTTTAAAACAGCCTAATGGGTGTTGGAAACCTAAAAAGTATAAAATAATTCTCATGGCGTCAGTGTGGGACCAACTTGGAACAGTTCAGGTTGCTACAAGTTACCCTGCTCCGTACTTCTCCTTCCACGGTGAATAGAGTTATTTTGGTGAAAAAGGCCAGGCCCGGCCACATCATTTAGTTTTATAATGCAACTGTGGCCCAAATATTAAAATATTCATGTAAGGTTCTTGTGTAACGGAAAGGGTAGGGTTGAGGACTCAAAAACTGGTTTTATTTTATTTTTTGATGATGTGTTTTTTTCTTGGTGGAGTCAACGATGCATTCAAATTTGATTTGGTGAGAATGTAATGTGGATATAATATTGCTATTGCTGCATTGCGGGTACTACGAATGTAATTTTACATACACATGAGAAGAGAGAGAACTCATTTTCTTCAAAAGTAGGTTAATTTAAACCCATGTTTATGTATTCTGGTGGGTTTGGAGTGAAGAGAGTAAGAGTGTATTATACAAACATAGGCAGGGACAGGGAGACTGGAAACTGGAGACAGATTCCAGTGCTTTCCAGACTGGTCTCTCCACCATAGTACAGTATGTGTGACATTTGGGGTTTGGATTGGTTTTGTACAATATAGTTTGGTTTTGGTTCCCTTTGAGCGTCGTCTCGTGGTCTTGTTTGATGAAATGATTCAAGGAGAAGTATCCAGGCCATTTCCAGTTAGGAGAGGAATAAATTGAGTTCACTCTTAATTGGAATTCCACCAGTTTCAAGTCAAAGGAGTCAAAACAACATTAAAATTTCAACGAGACAAGTTTTTGCCTTTTTTAGTGTCTATTTACATTTTTTGACATTTCAAAAGTCTATACTTTTGGCATGCCCCTTACTTTCTCGTTCTTTTTGGAAAAAGGAAGAGGTATTGAGACAGCAGCAATTGATCCGATTAAGTCGTAACCTGGATACGTTGGCTAATTTCTGTCCTGTAAGAAATGATTTGCTGTCTAGCGACAAATGGACATGATGACAGAGGTGAAGGGAAATGTGAACGGTTTGGCTCCTTTTCCTTTGGTGGAATTTACTTGTGACGTGTCATTGTCATTCATGGTAATAGACGTCAGGAATAATCCAGGAGATAAAAAGAAAGGTCGTGGTCGTGTCGAGTTGGGCATAGACATACATACATAGGATTATTTGTACCCTTTGGCTATTTATACGCCTTTGATCTCATCTTTATAGCTCCGTTGACTTTCTCTTCTTGACTTTCACTATGTTTGTATGCTGATCTTGCTCAGATTGTATGTCGCAGGTATCGTTAGGCACCATAACCTCCACTGGTGAGGAAATTGGGACATAATACCACGTATCTCCTATTCTGGCTCTCAATATCGGCACAAATACTTAATACTAAGATTATGCGGTACATCGTTCTTTGACACCTCAAGCTATTTCTGTATATTATCATACATCTGGAATGTAATCAGCATGCCAAAGCGTGACTGAATGTATTTACGAATTTCCACGATTAATTGACTGCAAGAAAAACAATATTTTTTTTGCCTGATTCGATGATTTGCGGGCGACATATACGGTTTGTGTTCATATTAGGAAGATCTGCGTGCCTTAGGTTGGATGCTCTGAATGCAATTTACATACGTGAAGGATCCTGTTGACATGTATGTATTATGCATTTGAAAGATGATAGAAATGGTCCATTTGTTATGAGTCAGGAAAATAGGATTGGAACAAGGATTTGTCTTTGGTAGAGAAAAGAGGATTCTACGAGTGCAGGCCGTGCAGTGCATTTGACGCCTTCAGACGCAGACTGGATGAGACTTTCTCTTCTTATACGCCTACACCACCATATGCATACAATATGCAATATGTATGTTATCTTCTTTTTCCTTCAGTATTTTATATGAATTGATAGGGCCTTTGCTCTTTGGGTCCTTTGTCTTTTCCAAGGAAATAATACAATGTTTTTGTATGTAAATAGTACGTCTACATATGGCTAGCTACTATTGCCTTCCTGAAAGATTATTTTTTGCTAGCGTTTGCTTGGAGCGAATTTCTATACGACGACGGCGACAACGACTTTCTCCATTCTCATAGGACCAAGCGACCAACCACGCGACCGACCGACTTTCACTTAATGTCCTTTTGAATTTGTGACTGTCTTTCGACTGCTTCTAGTTTTCCTTTGCCCCGCTGGCACTTGACACTATTATAGTTGGATTTGGATTGTTTTTACTCCAAGCGCTTGCGCTAGCGGACATTTCGAGGCACCAGATGACTTTTTCCTAACAATTTCGAGCAAAGATCCTCGAAATAACAAATTTGTTGTCCATGTTAGTCTGAAATGATGATTTAAAATTCGGTCTATAACTGTTTTAGTGTTTGTTCTTATTTAATTATTGAATACTGTTGTATGCTATTCAACCGCCGTTCGTTAAAGAACAGGTAGAGTCCCGATCTGACACTCACGCGTCAGGAGTCTTCCGTATGCTTACGCGTACATGTCTAGAAACTTAGTGAAATCATTCTCCCCTTATTTTGATTCCCCACTGCTGCTGGCGAAATTCTCGCACAGACTGAGCTTTCTCTAAAGAGAAAAGACCAACTGTTTCACTTTCACTCACAGTTGCTAATTTGAATTTTCATTCTCGCCTTCTCATCTCATTCCCATAATGTGAGGCAATGAAATGGAGCAATGTTACTCTGAGTCTTGGGTGAAATGCTTATTTTGAATATTCACACTGTACTGTAGTTCAGTCATTCGTACGGCTGAATTCCTATTTTCATGAAACAGTAAAATGTTTGAAAATGTCTCCTCTGGACTACTGCTCCCAACAAGTATGCTAATTTTGTTATTGCCTGATATTGCACATACATTGTTGGAATTTGTTACATCATTCAGGTTCTCTTGAAACATGGAAACTGGAAAATCCAGCGGAAGGTACGCATCCAGGTCAAAAATAATGAAAATGGTGGTTATGTAGGCTAACTACGTACTCAATAGTCCATGGGTAAAAATTAGTATTAGGAGGTTACGACAACGTAACTGTCGGCGAGATTGAACCTTCACATAGCGAAGCGGCGAGGGCGCCTGTACGGGCAGAAGCATGATAATATGTGAAAACGTTGCGTTTTTACACGAAAAATTCGATTCGGCTTTTATGTACCATTTTTATTGGACTGCATTTGGCATGCTGCGTTCTGTTTTCTCGTCTTGGTGTATTTTATTGACTTTTTCCGCCTTTCGCTATTTGCTATAGTGGTTCAGGTTTTCAAAGGAGAGATGATTTTATAGAAACTTTCTCTAAGACGAAAGCGCCCCATTGCCTACTACACATATACATAGATTTTGCTACTCCAGATGCTACGCTACACTTCGTTTCACCTTGATAAATTTGATTGTAGCTGGCTGTGAAGGAATGGTGGATGGATGATATTGTTTGCAATGGAATTTTACCTTGACCTTGACCTCTAGTTCAGTAATTTAATTTTACGGTAATACACAACTCAAGACTTTACTGCCGTACGCTGAGTATAACTTCCTACAAACTGGTGTGAGGAAAATTTTAATCAAGTCCTTTTGTTTGACACATGTTGAAGTGCAGCTGTTACTCTTGAATGTCAAATGTTCTTGTGACTGCGTCAGCCAGATTGTTTTCCTCCGTGAATGACCATGACCTTGAGCATTTAAAAATTAGTATTATTTTATTTTTTGCAGAATCCGAGTCGTTGACGCCAAGAAGTCCCAGTCATCTCGAGGTAAATAAATCTAGGATTATATTGATTTTGGGCAAACCACACAGCTAAATTTGCCATTAGAGTGGCATGTCGGTCGATTCGTTCATAACAGTTTCCTAAAATAAGAAAGGGCCCAAGGTAGTCCCCTGAGGAATCCAGACAGAAAAAAGTTGCGTTAGTTTCTCCCTGGGCTGAAAAACTGTGATCGACTTAACAGAGTGTTTGTAAAATTTAATTAAAAGAGTAGTGCCTGAGCCAGCAAGGAAAAGTCGTGACCGCAGGCACAACCCGAGTTCTTTTTATGAAAAGAATTTTCCGAGTTCATCCAACATGGTACATAAAGGGCAAGGCGTAAGACAGGAAGCACTGCACAGGACGGGTGCTCTTGCTTGGTTATATTCTATGGTAATTGGGGCTTTGGTCCCAAGTCAGCTTTGATTCATTAACTTGTTAATTTAATCTATGGTGGGGGTTTGGCTCTGACTAGACTCACTCTCCATGCCCTCCTTTGTTTTCCATTCATTAGTGAACCTCGGAGAATGAATGCTGAGCTTTCTGAGTCAGAAACTAGGTCTAAAATCCCAAATTCTCTACACTTACATTCCCACTGTCAAAACTTACTCGATTAGTATGTTGACCATGCAAGGAAAGAAGGAAACACATCGCAAATTAACTTGACCTCAAATTCACCCACATGTTAATTACTAACGGCATTACAGCTGGCTAATCATTTTTCGGCCCGATTTGTATGTTTTTGAATGATTATGGTTAATTGAAGCTATCTCGTCGTACCATATGATGACAACATACTAAAGCGGTGATTTACCTGTGTTTCCTTGACTTAAAACTTCAACTATCCTGACCCTCCTGCTTGTCCAACTTATTTTAATTTTTTTTTGACTGGGTGTGATTCTTCGAATTTCGACTTGGTTTTCAAGTTAGGCACGACTTTGGTTGTTTCAGATTTCTAATAATTTGTTTTAACATAAACTAATTTTTAATATGAATATGTTTGAATAGACAAGATGGTTTGAATATCGTTCCACTAATTCCAATGAACTGAGGAAAATTCAAGCTTAATTTGTACCGTCACTCAGACCAGTCTTTAGATTCTCCTGGAGAGACATTTCCAACCAAACGGAACGGAAAATCACGTGGGTTTGGAGAATTCCTTGAAATGAGGGCGGACGACTTAGATCCTCTAGTTACTTTTTGTGGCAGCTCTCGAAATGGATGTGATCAATTTCAACAAAATGTATTAGTCGTCTCAGGAACTAACTGGTATGACGAGACAAGGGGAGTTACCCAAGGGAACACACCAGCTAGCAGCTTAGGTTATTTCGGCCAGTTAATCTTAGAAATTGCGAAATATGTAATTGGCAGCTTCCCTCCTTATTTCATCTTTCTCGAGGTAGAAGACTGTGAAGGAACTATTTGAACGAATTTTGACTAAATCCTGGCCTGGTGATAGGACAGCTCGTGTACTTTGTTTGTCACTCGGGAAAACACTTCAAAGTAAAAATTACAGCAAAGCGGGCGGAGATAGTAATAGTTTTCTGACACTACTCTAGTAACTACCAACCGCGTTACTGACAATGCTGGAATGCTCTCCGAGTGGAGGAAGCCCGGAGAGTGTTTAAATTGTCTGCTATAAATTATAATGCCTGATCGGATATGCATCCTAACGTACTTCGCTAGGTTTATTGATTATCTTAGATATCAAACACCCTTGCTGTTGAATGAGTTAAAACGCCACAGTAAGTATTCTTCCATAGTTAAAGAACAGTTATGGTGTAATGGTGTAGGCTTTTCAATTCAAAATGGGTATAAAACAATGTATGGTGTACCTGAGTAAGCAATACACGTCCAACCCTGAATTCAAAGCATCCGATTGATTTGGAGTACCGTACACTATCGGTACCCGTTGACATCATCTCGTGAACTTCCCTCTTAAGTGAGAAATACGGCGTAAGGAGATGGTCGGAAGTAGGAATTGGTCGTAAGATAGAATGACAGTCGATGTGATGTGGTGATCCACCTTTTGACGGTCCAAAGACTACTGGACATGGACACGAATTGAGAGCAAGTGTTTTATGCTGACTATGCTCTCCCATCAAGATTACTCTGAGTTTAAGGGGAAGGTAATCAGGGGAAAAGGAAAAGACATTAAACCATGTAATGTCTTTAGTCCCCTTGTTGTCCGCGAGTCTGGTGACCCTCCTATTTTATGTTCAAGGAATTGACATGGTAAGGGGAGGCGTTGGAACCGATCATCTCCAGAAGTGCCACAAGACAAAATATGGCTTGATTCTCTGGTTGCACTCTTCAAGGGGAAGGCAAATGCTTCCAATTTAGATTTGATACGCTCCGCTTATCTGAAATTATTAGCGTGGAAGAAAATATCGAAATCAGGGTGGATTAATTCTCCATTCAAATTTCTGAATTGTATATCTTGGGGTTACACTCCGGGTTAATTGTCTATCCTTTGACAGAAGTCTGAGTCAAATGGTGGCTTATGGTCTGTTTTTGCAAGGGAGAAAGTTCCCACCCTGACAAGCAGGTTCAGAATACTGTAGGAAAATAAAACTATTAAATTGTATTTACAAAAACTCTCGAATTTAAAATGAATGCAGTCCCTGCCATCCATAATGCGACAGCCGACAAAACTGTAAAAGAAACAAAGCTTACTGAAAGAACATGGGCACTTTTCCCCTACTTTTCCCCTTCTCCAGACATATTTGAGCCATGCCATGCCCGAGTATGGAGAAAGTTCGATTTGAAAGTGAAAGCCAAAACGATGGAGTGCAGGAGGACACGGACATTCATGAGAAACGGAATGTAAGGAAAGGAATAGAGTAAAATAAAGAAAATTGGAGTTCGCTGCCCTACCATGGCCTGCATGTGCGGCACTCTAGATTTGAGCGAACATATGTCAGAATTCCATTCACCCAGCCAAAAAAAATCTGTACGAATTTCAGATTTATCAACTTTATATGAGAGTTCCTCTCGCCCTTTCCCTTATTATTCTCATACTGCCAGAATCAAGAATAAGGTCTGCGTAGCTTTTTATCTAAGAAACCCGGAAAAGCGTAAATGCAGAAAACGTTAATTTTAGATTTCTGATATCGCCGAGGGAATCAAGAATCGAAAACAGATGTCGCAGTCTATTCACTAAAAATAATACCTATTCGCACAGCCCTTACAAGGTATAGCGAGGGTTACATCTCTCTGACAGACATGGTTTGAGTTTGAGTTTGAGCTACAGATTCACTGAGTATTTTTTTTACTATGTCTACCTTCTCATTGTAGCATGAAAAGTCAGAACTCATTTTTTTACAATAAATATCGAATCGTATATCCTATTTCATAAATAATACATCTTGGCCAGGAAATTGGCATGGACTTTAACATATATTTTTCGAAATCGTGAACATATAAGTATACGTAGCCGGGAATACCGTAGTAGTGTACAAAAAATCCACTTCTGATTTTTTTCCGCCTTGCTTTTTTTGGAGATCATAATTTATTTCTGGTCTTTCCATGTACAAACAGTCACTTAGAGTCTAGTAGAATGCTCTATACTGACCGTTCCATGGTGTTATTCCCTTGTGTGCGTCTGTGTGTGTTAACTGGAGGAAAACAAAAAAGAAGAAAGGAATGGAAATGGAAAGAAAAAGAGTTGGAAGTCGAACGCGGGGAAAAGTAGGGAATGAATTATGAGAGAAATTTACGTCGATAAGACCCGAAATGACTTTTGTCGTCGGAATGCCTTCAATCTATCATTTGTCAAATTAAGTCCTCCTTATCACTCTCACATCTTTGAAAAGAGATGGGAATTACACTAGGGTTGGAATGGAAAGGAAGGAAGGAAACGTCGAATGTCTGTGTGTGTAGAAAGCCAGAACGGATTGACTAGAGATATACGGGTGTGGCAAAATGTGGCCAAAAGTAAAGTTGGCATTCCATTGGATTGACGAGTTTCTTGGTTTGGTTTTGTATCCCGTATGACGATCACGATGAGGGCAATCACGCCGTGCCCGCACTTACTTTGTGTCTATAGAAAAGTAGTAATTGAGTTTTGAACCCTTGTGAGCTGTGACTCTCCTGCCCTGCCATTCCTCAGACCAACTTCGATTATTTTTAGTCACACGGATTTAATGCCAGAGTAATTGACTTCCCTTTTACTTCTTCCACTTCCACTTTCATTTCTTTACTCAATGAATGATCTGAGAGAAAGCGGTGGTGAGAGTCATTCCTCAGCACTGCGCCCGTCTTAGTTAGATACACAGAAGAGCCAAAGGAGAAAGTAGAGAAAACCACTCGGGGAAAGGTTCAAACGGCAAATAAGTCATTCCAAGTGTATTGTCCTCCTTTATCGGTTCTACTCATATTTATCTTTCACCTCTTCAGACTTCTAAGGTAAATTTGGTTTGGTTGACCTTCACGTCTAAGCGAGAAAATTATACAAGTTTAAAAAATAGCACCATTGTTTTTCATTCATTCATTCTGAGGGACAGTATTATTGTATCTCCGTCAAAATGGGTGGAGGAATGTATTTGTCCGGTGAGAAGGGCCTAGGATGAGCAATTTGTCTTCCCTTCATTGGTTGAGCAAAGCTCGTGAGACTTCAGTCTCCTCCGGTGCCTGGGCTTCCGCACTTTGACCGGATGGGTTAGTTTGGCTCTGTGTGTATCATACCAGGCGGCCTCTATCATCGTTAGTCCGGGAGGACACGAAGGCTCTGTTAAGTATACATTCTAGATGTCCTACCTCTGACACTACCAGACAGAAGGAAAATTATTGATAACCAGTGCGGAATTAACTCGGTACCCCTTGGAAATCAATCCCGCTACTGTGCAGAACTGAAAGGGCAATGACTAATGCCTAGTTCCATTTCCTTGGCTTATCTATCCAGAATCGTACAGCAAAACTAAAATAATCCAAGAATCGAACCTAATTCGAAAATGAATGTACAAAAGCACACATTGTAAATAATTTATTTGCTATTACCACGGGTAATCTTGTCAAAGTAAGTTTAGCGCTCCTCTTGATAACCTAACCGAGTAGTCTTCTGCCCCATTCCACCGAAGTGGGTCACAATGAATATTAAGGAGGTAAAGTAAGTCAGGTAAACGCTATAAATATTTTCTCCAATCCAAATGAAATAACGGGTTTCAATTTCATTCCGTTCTAAGATTTTTACGCCCCCACGGGCAGAGAAGCTGAGTCCATGTAATGCATATTAAAAAGTGTCCAAATTCTATTATCCTGAAAAGTACACAAGTAAGTAGTCGATTTGAATGCAATGTGTGTGGTGTGAGGAATCCGAAGTATTCCCAATTCTCATGGGATTTATAACGTACGGATTTCCTTCTCATTACGCCAGTATGGCCACAGGCATCGTTTTAGTAGTTATGGATGAGTCAGAGTCTCATATTCGGATTTTGGATTCACTTTATTTACAAGGAAACGGCTCTTCATCCAAATTACAGATCGAGTTAAATTTACATATCGAGTGTCTTCAGTATAAACTTAAGCAGCACTCAAATCGAGACATTCCAGGCATATTCTACTGAAGTTTCGACGAATGCTCGTAGACATAGCTTGCGAAAGAAAGGAATAGTCCTGAATACTTCAGGTTAACGAGAAAAATGGTTCCCTTGTAAACTGAGCCGCACAGATTTAGTCACGTGCCTCATCCATGTAACTCGGTCAGACAGTTACCCTACTAATATGTAACATTCTAACAATAATGTGCTCGTTTGCAAGTCAAATGGGATAATGGACTTGAGGGTACGTAGGGACCATATTCTATTAGATAGAATGAACGAATTTTGTACTGGGCGGGAAATTAAAATAATTTAAAAGAGAAAACCGTCTGTCGATTTTAATGGGTTTTGACTCCACTGCGGTAGGTAGGGTTGACTTCACTCCAAGGGTGAAATGAAAATTCAAATTCACCAATATACTTGGGAATAATGGATTGTTCAGATTTTGAAGAGTTATGCTGATTTCTCTATAAGGGTGCCTCGTAATAGACACGCCGCACGGTGGCACAAAAATAAGAGGCTCATGTAGCCAAGGTTACACAGCCAAAGTCGTCATGAATCGAATATATCAGTTTCCTATATCAGCCATGTAGTAAATGTGGAGGGTCGATCCTTGTGTCAGACATAATTCTGGGCACTGTATCTTCAATTTTCTTAGGTTTTACTGCTAGGCGTACCTTCCTCCTCAAAATGATATGGCGATACCCATTTTCTTGGAAAGAATTAGTGAATGTTAGAACATGCATTACGGAGGATTACATTTTATAACTACCAATTACATTTTACAATTAAAAATTACATTATTACCAATTACATTTTGCAATTAACAATTACTTTTTATAATTACCATTTACATTTTACAATTACCAATTACATTTTGGAATTACCAATTATATTTTACAATTACCAATTACATTTTGGAATTACCAATTAGATTTTACAATTACCAATTACATTTTACAATTACCAATTACATTTTGGAATTATCAACTACATTTTACAATTACCAATTACATTTTACAATTGCCAATTACATTTTGGAATTTCCTATTACCTTTTCGAATTACCAATTATATTTTACAATTACCAATTACATTTTGGAATTACCGATTACCTTTTAGAATTACCAATTACATTTTACAATTACCAATTACATTTTATAATTGCCAATTACATATTAGAATTACCAATTACATTTTACAATTACCAATTAATTTTTTGAAAAATGCTAGGTTATTTTGGTCCACCGTGTAGTTCAACACAAGCAAATACCAAATTTCCGACTGCCACCGCTGCTAAAACTTGAAAGGGTAATGGAGAGAATGAGAGTGAAAACGAAACTTTGTAATCAATCGACTTGGAAATTCCTCGAGGGACTTTTTACACTTACGCTGCTGCTTCTCCTTTCTCCGTACTTACTTTTGTTTCAGACCTTTTAGTTTTCGTAGACTCGGTCAGACCAGGGCAGACTGGCTGGGTTGAAATATGTCTACCAACTTTAATTTTAGTGCTTAATGGATGGAAAGGAAAATGGAAAGGAAAGGCCATGCCGGGAATGAAAGCTCGGTCGGGTTTGACGACGACGACGACTCTGTAACGTAAGGAAAGAGCTAAAAGGATTGATAAATTGAATTAGACTTCTTCGTCTTTCTTTTCTCTACTCGTTGTGGCTCACTGAGTTTCAGTTTGAGTATTCCTCCGGATTTCCTCAATCCTTTGTCAAATGAAATGAATAAGATCGATTTATTACTCCCAGTCATCAGATGTTCGTCTAAACCTGGTTAACAGCCTTCCTTTCAATTAACAGTGTTTTATTTTGTCGATGAAAAGAGATTTTTGAGATTTTTAAATCGGGCAAATTTTAGCTGGATTCTCGTCCGATTGCTTACTACAGTTAACCCTGAATACCGAATGAAGCAAAGCTATTACTAACTATGAGTAGCAATGCATTTGAAACGGCAAACATTAATTGGCATCTGCCGTAAGACATCGCCTTGTAATCTTCGAGCATTGCAGAAAAATCTCATTACAGCAAATTCCAAATATTTTCACAGTTATTTCACAAAGAGACTGTTTTTGAATATAAGAGAGAATTGCAGTAGAAGAAGGAAGAAGAATTCATCCGCTAGATGCATACAATGTCTCATATTTTACAAAGCCATGCAATTTGCATTTAGTTCATCGTGAGTTGGAATTGAAACTCTTTTAATAACATGACTTTATTTGAGAACGGGAGTCAGAGAGCGGAAATAGAATCGTCAAGGGAGCGACTCCATTCAATGATTATCTTCGTCTCTCCTCTCTTAATATTGAGAATTCCAATTCCACTCTCGCTCTTTACCCGCCCCTCTTAATCATTTAATGTCAAACTACAAAATGACATGAATTATGAGTCGTCGAAGGAGCAGTCACGCTGAGACACAGTCATTAATTTGTATGTTGACGGCAAATGTTTTAACTTATACGGTCTATTCTACCTGAAACATAAAGTGCCAAACATGCCACAGGCCGCAGTGTTGAAAGACAACCAACTGTGTCTGAAATGCAAGACAATCAATGAGTAATTGCATGAAGGATCATTGAGCAAGCATGACAATTAAAAATAAAATGAAGAATAATGTTCTTAAATTGGCCGTAACATATACGTAGTGTCAGTTAGGTTGAATTATTTGAACTGCAACCTAGGAAGTACTATCTAGGTATCTAGGTATAAGGCGGAAGGAAAGCAGCCTATGCAGAATATCTAATGCACCTCCTTCGAAATTTAGGACCAGGATCCAGTTGTCAAAACTAGAATTGTTCCTGACTGACATTTTGAACTTCGTCGAAGTAGACACAAGGACAACATTAATATTTCGGTGGGGACGGAAATGATAGAACTGCAGTATAAATCTTTAATTGACACCCGCTTCGTGCTTTCACTGCACTGCACTACTTTCTTCTTAAGTGCAAGGAGGCAGTCATTCCCCGAAATCCTTAAAATATGGGGATTGTTTTAATGAAAATTAATTTGAATTTTCTAAGCGGATGAATGGCAGGAGGTTGGGAAAGTCTGAACAGAATCTCACACAAGTTTAATTCTCTTAAAATAGTTTTCAAAGTTTTCATGAGACTTTGAATTTGTTTGACGGTCGGGAGATGAGAGTCAGATTCCACGAGGTGGTCTGACAACGAAAATTTTTAGGTGTCTCAACACCTTCACGGTTATCTTGGTCCCCAAATATGGAATTATCATAGATAAATAGAATGGCCTTACCACTTGGTTAATGGGTTTTGGGCCCAATATTTCTTGAATTTTAATTTGCTCTCTGCTATGAATCCGTAAGACTTGCCAGCGCAAAGACTGTGCTAGATTCACAATTCTGAATTGATATCGTAATTTGTAACTTCCTAAAACAGATTTGTTATCAAACCAAGCACAGTACGTATGAGCATGCCAGGTTGTACTTTGCTACTGCAGTTCTGACTTACTCCCCGGTGCCCATGTCATGTCATTATGATTAATTGCTGTCTCCCGTTAAAGCCTCTTCCTATCTGAAAACAAATAAATCATTTAAGTTTTAGACTTCCTGTCCACAAAATCGGGAGTAGTGCACACTCAGGTTACTTACATTAAGAATGAATTTATCGTTTCTTAAGTAGCTAGAGCTACTGCCACTACTACCTCTTCTTAAATTTGTCTCTCTCAAATAAATTCAACAACTCAACTCATTGGTGTGCGAGTGCTGATATGCTCTCTTGCTGTTTGAATTAAAGTAAGTCAATGTTATTTATCGGAAATGTTAGGTTCAGTTCACGTGACCTCACAATGTACACGTGCGAGGTCTTGGCTTGGTGTTTCACCAATTATTCTTATAAGGAGTGGTCCTTGTGCGTAAAATTCCAGGAGAACCAGAGATTAACATTAAATGCCGTTTCCTTGTCAGACTAGATAAATACTATGTGGCACATATGGGGACATTGTATACAAAGATCCTTGTACCAATAGGATGTGGTTTTGAGTCTGCTCTGTTAAAAGAGATACAATCAAGTCCATGTGTAGTCTATGGATGTTGGATGTATATCATTATTTAAATAAATTACGGAGCTAGAGAATTCACACGTCAAGTCCTTCCATGTTTTGTTTGTTTCCATTTAGAACCTGGGTTATTTGGTAGGAAGCAAGAAAGGAGAAAGTCGGAGAAAGAGGTGAAAGTTTCTCCAAAGCATAGTCTCACATTCCCATCACTCCCGGCTTAACTTGTAATCTCTATTATTACTTTTTGTTGACTTCTCTTCACGTTCCTTTCCTTTGGATTTCCCTCTCTTCCCAAATAATAATGGAATGCACTTCTACTGTCTCAGGCCATCAAATATACCAGGAAATCGGTCACGCAATCTTCATTATTTTTTGTATATTTAATTAACTGTTAGGTTTATACTCTGAACCCGAGTTGTGCGTTGACAGAATTCAGATATCATACATTCTTAGTCAAATGATGGCTCGTCGTCTATTTGTACTTAGGAGGAAACCCCCGACCCTGTTATGCAGGTTCAGAATTCAGCTTATTTTGACGAAGCTTTTTAATTATCAACAAACATACAGAAATCAATCAGTCGCCAGTGATCGTACCCGGGAGGTTTCATTTGACCTCTGACCCGATTTCACTTATTTCCTGTGACATTTTGACCACAGAGCCGTGCAGTACATACAATAATACAACCTAATATTATAAAAGTCCATCTGACTCTACAGTCGGCAATCTGCCTCTGTTCTACTGAACCAACGAACTCACATTCACAATATGTTTTCCTTTTTGCGTTTGCTTTATGGAGGCCTGGGAATATTTGCTTTTTTGGGTCCAGACTCTGGTTTTCGGTTTTCGGTGCTCCTGAGAACCTTCCGGGCATTCTGGAGAGACTGGATACATGGCTAGATTGGATACATGCAATGAAATTTTGGGACTCAGAGATTGTTGTTCTTTTATGCATTGCATTTCTGTGCGCGGTGTGTACGTGGAAGGTTTGTGTGGTTTGGTGTGTACGTATTATATTTGAACCAACAATGCAATGCCAGGATAAACCCCTTGGGCAATTGGCAGGCAAGGAATGGAAGCAGGCAGGCACGCAATAATTTACTAGAGGTTTTTTGGCGAATAACTTATTTATACACATAAATATAGTACTAGGCGGGTTAAGTAGTTGCAGTCGCAGTCGCAGAGCTGTGTAGCGTGTGTGTTGTTCAACCCTCGGATTTAGTCTTCCTCCCGGGGAAATCTTAAAAAATAATTGGATAAGGACCGCAGAGTGGTTTCTTAATTAGGAAACTCCCGAAGGGATCAGGATTCGAACAAACAGGCTCAGGTTTTCAGAACAAGTACAAGTACACGTAATCCGCAGGCTCATGCACGTAGTACTTGTATTTTTTGAGGGAACAATTTTAGATGGTTGTTTTTTATTACAAGAAATATCGTCTTGTCGTATGTTGGTAAGAAGACGAGCCTTGAGGTCCAGTTTTTCAATTATACAAGGAATTCGTCTATTATTTTATGAATTTTGTTATGGAATATTTCCTCATATTTTGATTACAAAGTACGTCATTCGGTTTTTTGGGTTCAAATCTGGTGGGGCTATGAATTAGAACACGGAAAGGTTTAAGTGTGAGCAACATTATTTGCGACGAGGACACTCGAGATACTCACTCACGAACTTTTTAGATGGATTTAACCCACAGCTATACCTGAAAAAGAGTTTTCTTCTAGGATTTAAAATTTTAGGGGTAAGACATTAAAAAGAAATCAAATTTACTTTACTTTTACTTTCTCGTTTAGTTTAAATGACTTGAGTAATAAACTGTATAGAAATAGAACAAGTATCTGTACGAAGTCAGTGAGTCACTAAAGAAGTGGGTGACCATTTCATTTCTTCTTTTGAAATCCTTCTCATACAATTTTATTTAGTTTTAACTGTCCTATCTTCCAAAACAACATTAAATTGTTGAAAAGCATGTGGATTCTTCTCTTTCTTTCTTTTTTCATGTACTTGTACGTACATCCAATGCCCCTGAGGGCTCAGACACTTACCTTAATCAAACGAAACTTTGACTTTCGTTTTCATTGTGAATCCGTCAGTAGTGTCGTTGTAAAACTGGTCTGCCTAGCGTTTGTTTGAGAAGATCACACCCGTTTTCTTTTGAACAATGTAAAACATGTGGATGAGGACAGGAAAAGGGAAAAGTCAGAAGAAAGTTACTCCAACTCACTTCACTTCACGGTTTATTGTCCGTAAAAAGTTTTACATAAAAAAAAGTTGGGTTTTGCCGATACTCTCCATCCCCACGCACCTTGTCCTTACTTTCATACCCGTCTTTAGGGTGTTTCTCTACTTTTTTGTACCAGTTATCTAATATCGGTGAATGTATGTCGTAGTCAAGAGTCAAAATGGCCGGACTGTGCATAATATTCAAAATACGGTATTTGCTTGTCATTCGATTTCATGTTCACGTCATTTGTAGAGATTCACTGGTAAGAGTGTCCGCATTGTAAAACAATCAGTGGCAATGTCAAACCTATTACATTTGTTAGCAGAAGCGTCTTACAATGTGGAGCCAAATTCGGCGTCATTTTGTCAAGCTTTCCATTCGAGACTGACCTGCGACACGTAATACTTCATGCTATGAATTCTGGACTTTGTTGGTACACCTTCTGTTTTCGTACTTTTCCTGCGTACTTTTGCTTTTCTCCTCCAAAAAAATTCTATTTGCTAAAAAAAACCTGAATTTGTATTCTGGGGTCGGTAGGAGTATTGAGAATGCTAGGAAGGTTGTTTTTTCTCACTTGGTTTTTTGTCGGTCTGATGGGATTGCTTGCTTGGAAGTTTTCACCGACTGGAGAAAGCAGTCTCGGCGTCAGGTTGTTACTGCTCCTATGAGTATAACTAACAAGGGACACTTTTCACATGTCATAAGGTAGGGTCAGGTGGTATACATTTTTGCCCCTGTCTTGACTAGTACTGCGAAAATCAGTAGATGACTTAAGGCAACAAAATTATTTTGTATTTGCTGGTAGGAGCCATATTGGTTCCGTAGTACTGGTAGCCCTTATCATTGATAAGATAACTAGGAGTCCTTTCCCAGACCAAAAGATGATGAAGGCAATCTTGACTATGGTTTACAGCTAACGTCAATTAAATGAGGGTATTTTTCTATAATTTGACATCCGAATTTTGTCCCTTGTTAGGCCAGGACTACCACTTACAGACTTGACTTCCTTTTTTTGGGTTGAGTAGAGTAGATTGAGTAGAAAGTGGGGGTAGAGTAGACTAGGCAGGAGATTTTCGCTGCGTTCCTTTTACTGTTTTGACGTGGGACTACGTAGGTGCTAGCTACGGTTGATGAATGCACGCCTTGCTAGTGCACTACCGTCGTGCCGTGTTGGGACTACCGTGCGAAAACTGCTACTGTAAACAGGACGTGAGTTGAAGGTTGAATGAGTGTGGCGGATTCGACTCAGGGAATTCACTCCAATTCACTATATGTTCTGGTCGTCTCTGTATAGGTGATTTGGTCACAACTCACAAATATGAATATTTCGAATTATACAAGGTATTCTACACCATACGAATAGGGTCGGAACACCTCTCGAAAGAAGAGAAAGGAAGCGCATGCATTCTTGTCTTTGAGCACTGGAACGTTCCGATAAAAATTACCCGTTGCGAAGGTCAAAATTTCCTAATTCTGTGGATGGATTGCGTTACTAGAAATTTACAAAATTTGGGTCAATTCGACAATCCTGATAGAACTTATAAGGTCCGGAATGTTCGTAGGGTTATTACCTCTCCGTTCAATTTTGGAACAGGTGTTCTGTTCCTATTCGGATTTTCTGTTTTGAAGATGTTGATAAATCCGGTTACAATTCTAGGGACATATTATTAAGTAAATATAATCTCATTAATTGACATTCACAGTATCGAATTCCCACACATTCGAGTATTTTTCGTGGTGAATGAGTTGGGCAAACACATCTTGGGAAAGTACCCCTACATATTAGTAGGACTCGCTACTCCAAAAAGAACGTAGCAGATTTTGAGAAATGTATCTGACGTCAATTTGTCAATATATTTCTCACACTTTGGTTTTTGTTCCTTGGGTTGACTGTCGTTCATTTTGCTAATTGTATGTTTATTGTCCGATTAAATATATTTTCTTTAACGTATGATCTCAGGTTTATAGTAAGTACTACCGATATCAGGGTTGGCTGGCTGAATAATGTAACAGTACGTGTTTGTTTGTGTGTGAGGTGAAAGAATGGGTATACTTGGACTTAGTACTTTCCCCACCGCGGTGAAAGATTCAATTCATAATTAAGTAAGTGCATTTGTGTTACTCCTGCGTGAGTATAGCAATGCGGTGTTGCACCTTGACTTATGACAATATTTGAATTTATCCGATAAGATCTGATACCAAAGGTTGATTGTGCGCTATTTCTCTAATTCGTGTTGCTTTTGGTGCAACAGAAATGTAAGACAGTCGTCGAATAACGTTTGTGTGAATATGTGATAATTAACAACGGTTAAACAAAGCAAAACATCAATAGTTCCGTAAGTTTAATTCGCTATACAAACTGTATATCTCACTTTAGTCGGAATACCTTCCGGTTGTGTCACCTGGACGTAAAAGTTTATAAACTACGATCTGCACGAACTACGCTAATGAAGTATTCTTGGTCGCTTTTCTTGAAAGGAAAATATCAGACGAAGTTTCTTAATTCATAGTTGCTTTGA
>JAQGCA010000291.1:0-32479 GCA_034698945.1 Protaphorura quadriocellata
GGTCATAAAAGTTGGCACCTGGTGATTAGTGGAATCGGATCGGTGGTCTTAGTCGGATTCAGACCAGCCAGTTAATTTTTGAGCCCAAGTAGGAGACATTCGGACAGATTGGACAGATTTGGTGAGACGTTTTATGAAAGTTGTCATTGACGGAAAGTGCTTAAAAAACTGAGCTATCGGATCACGGCCGCGAGCTGACATGGTCATTCGACATAATTCGACCAGTTCTTAGGTGATTAGTTCTGGATAAAACGTGGTGCGAATTTGGAACCGGATCGGTTGGTTTCAGTTCGCCATTGGGATTTACTGTTGTTGGGGAGAAAACCGGAAGTCTGAAGTCTCAGCCTCCCAGTCAACCAGGATTTGCTGTTTTGGAGAAAACGAATAAGTGAGCTCAGAGTCCAGCTCCAAAAATTAACGGACTCCACGACAGGCAAGGACCGTTCTAATTTACAATATTTAAACATTAATTAATCGTCGTATCGGCGTTATTGATTTTTGCCGAGGAAATTGGATAATATGACGGATTCAGAGAATGAAAGTGACGGTGGATCTTGTAAAGGTGGACGAGCCGGAAGACGGCCGAACCGCTACGGGATCGAGGATGAGGAAGAACCCCAGTTTCTGCTTAGTGGGAACGAGCAATTTCCGGAGGAGCAGCCCCGTGGTTCCAGTGTCCCCGACATCCCAACTCCGTCCCAAAATGTTCGAGTCCAGGAGATCCCAGACGACGAAACTTCCTATACGAGCAGAGGATCCCGGAGAAGCCGTCGTTCTGGGTCAAGCGGTGCATCTCATGCCAGTTCTGTTGCCCGACGTCGTACTCAGCAAGCAAGACTGGCCTTGGAGGAGACGTTGGCCGAAGCTGAAGCCCAAGCTGAAGAAAGAAAGCTTCAGAGGGAAATGGAAGAAATCGAGTTGGAGATGCAGAGACAGAAAGAGGAGTCTCAAAGACAAAGACAAAGACAAAGACAAGAACAGGAGGCCGAACTGGAGTCCCGAAGACGTCTCAGGGAGCTGGAAGAGGAACAGGAGTCCAAGAGGTTGGCCAGAGTCAAGAGGCTGGCCGAGCAGAGACTCCAGCTCGAGTTGGCGAAAATAAGGGAGGAAGAAGGGGACTGGAGTGACAATGGCTCCCAGAAGTTAAGCGACGACGAGGATGAGAGGACCAAGAGAGTTCAGCCCAGGCAGCTCTCAACTCCACTCTTCTCGTCAACCCCTAAGATACCAGCCAAGACGTCAAAGGTCTCGTTTGAGCCAAGAGAGGAAGCTCAGCCGTCATTGGAGCAGTCGGTGCGAGAGTTAGCCAACGCCATAGCCCTGTCGTACAAAAAACCGGAGAAGTCCAAGGAGGAAAGTAAGATGGATCGTTTCTTGGTGCGGCAGACAATGGGTAAGGACCTTCCAGTCTTTTTTGGAGATCCCGAAGAGTGTCCTGGCTTCATTGACGAATTTGAGAGGTCAACGGAGATGTGTGGATTCTCATCAGGGGAGAATCTAAATCGATTGAGGAAGTGTCTTAAGGGCAGAGCAAAAGAGACTGTCCAAGGGATGTTGGTGGCCCCAGAGAACGTCCCGGAGGTGATTGAGGCTCTTCAGATGAATTTCGGTAAGCCGTCCTACATTATTAAGACCCTGATTGAGAAGGTCAGGAAGACTCCAGCCCCCAAGGACGGAAAACTGGAGTCAATCATTCCCTATGCTAATGCGGTGAAGAATTTGGTGACCACCATGGAGTCCCTAAAAAAGCCTGAGTATATGGGGAACCCAGTCCTCATTGAAGAGTTAGTGGACAAGCTACCCGACTCTTTCCGATTTGACTGGGCCAAGAAAAAGTCAAAAGATATATCTAACAAAAATCACAAATTAAAAATTTTCTCCAAGTCGTTACCAGAGGCAAAGTCCTTCAATGGCGACGCTGAACAGCAATATTCATTCTCGGCAACGTCCGTAGCAAAAGGTCTGGAAAAAATTAACCGATCTTGAAGAAAAGCGTACTTTCTCATTTCTCGCTTCGCCACTTCTGCCACGTCATTTAAAGTATCAATATTTGTTTCTATTTATGACTGTTACTTCCCCTGGTGTCATGAATAGATTTCAAATGTATCGCAATCGCGATCAACGGTGTTTAATACAGTACTATTGTTGTAAATTTGCTGTAACCGTGAAATTAATTAAAAGATAGGATCAAACTAATTCTTTAATATGTAAGCTCCAGCTGTTTCTATGTGCTTAAAGCATAAACTGAATTGTGGAGATGTGCAATTCATGCTTTGTTCTGCAAGGCAGATCTGAATAATGAAAACTAGGCGTTTCTAGGACTGAAATGTGAACTAAAGAATACGACTTTCTGTCGGTATTACGTCAAATAATTTATGAATTCAATTCTTTGTTGGGCGTTCCAAAAAATTTCCTTTCCTGGGGCTTATCGCTTATGGCCGTAGTGAATAATATGAGAAAATGCCATATTATATGGAATAAAACAACGTCCAGCTAGCGGCGGACATGAATTCGGGGAGGTTAATAATTCTCTAGCCGATGAAACTCTCTCAAGAAAAGATGGTCCGTTCAAATCGGATCGAGTCATTCTTCTAATTTCAGAATTAGATTATAGTTCTCGTTCGAAGAAATTACATTAGGTCATTTTACCTTTGATAATTTACACCTGAAGTCTACACAGCTACATTTTTTATTCATCAGCAATATGTAAGACCATGGAAAGAAGTGTTTCGCCGTATTTGCAACAGAATTTTTAAGATATATGAATACTTGAGATGGAAGAAAGACAAAAAAAGAAAGTTCCAATAGTCTAGTGTCATTAAGCTATAGCTGCTCCTCACATCGAATATTTTTTCGATTACAGACTTTTGAATTCACTGTTTTTATTGATCAGATTCGCTCAACATCGTCCGCTTCGGTGGAAATGTCTTCATCCCACCTCCTAAATAATAAAATCTGACTTTCTAATTATCGGCACGTGTGGTCGCTCATAAATATTATTGAACGCTGAATTGGAATAACGAGGCGCGAATCTTACGACACAAAATTATACAACTTGCTGGACAATGTTATTTAGATAATTTGTAGTCGAATTGACCTATTTGTAGAGCAAATTTATAATTGCACACTTCTCAGTCGCACTTCATGAAATACCGAATGAGTGTATCGTTAACCATCGCGCATCGATACCTCTAATTCGAGCCAGATTCTGGACACTGGAAATTTGGGACTAAATGATGCCGCAAGTCATTTAATGTATTAAAATCTACTTAAAATAACAGTTCTTCGTATACAGGTCCAGAAATGATACAAATTGTAAGTTGTACTGGAATATTAAAATCTTGCACAATTATTCTAAAAGCAGTATTTTAAAAAATTGCAGCGTTATTCTTAGTCTTCGTCGATTGACCTCGTTCGCGGACACAAAGCTAAGGGCGTCTGTTAAAAATTGTCCCTATAAGATCGTAGGATTTTGACAGTTCCGGACAAGAATGTCAGCGTCCGGGATTCGACAGGAATCCAGTAATAGTGGTGGCAACAACAGGTTACTATCTGACTTTGTGAATAATGCCTTAATGAGGATGATTAAGATTGGTTGTTTTCTCAAATTCTTTCCGTATCGATGGGACGAGAATGCCAAAAGATTCAGAGATGCCAACAAGCTCTATCTTGCGCTTTTCTACTTACACGAATTGGCCACATGTTCGAGTTGTTTGTTCGTAACGATTCGATTGGCAATGTCAAAGTTCACTCCTCCCTCGTCACCGATCCCTCGTAGTATACAAATTGGATCACTTTTATGGGTGGCGTCCTACGTTCTCAAATTGATCTGTTTCGTGCAATTCAATTTGAAGAACTACCAGATTAAGAATTACGCAAACGTTTTACTTTTTTATATGGACTCTCCCACACCAGTTCAGAATTTTGACACCAGAGGTAAGTTTTTTCGGATTGTTTTGGTGGTAGCCTGAAACTGGTGGGTGTTTCGCTATCAACAGTGGTCTGTAGCATGTGAAAAAAATGTATTCGAATATTACCCAGCTGTTCAGCAAAATCTCAGAAGCTACGTGTCTGGATTTGTTTTGACGGGACTTGTGATGCTAATTTGCAATCCTCCGGTCCACTGCATCATGGTCATCGAAACACCTTGCGCCCCACATTTCGTGAGCTCCATGTTTCTGTCATGCGAGTCAGCAGCCGACAATTCAGCCACATTACTTCAAAAGCTCCCTTTCATGTTCGTGGAGAATTATTTCGTAACTGGTGTCTTTTTCGTCTGGACATTCAACTGGGTCATGATTTTCCTTGGATTGGCTTATCTGAAGATGGAATTAATAGAGTTCAGGTATTCCAGGACTTAATTTTTGCTGGGACAATATGTGTGTTTACTGAAGTGTATATTTTTTAAATTTAGATTTGAGGCGCTGGAAGCGAATGGAGCAGATAACGAAACAACACAAGGATATCGCGCTGTGCAAACGGTTGCGGTTTTACTGAATGACAGCTTCAAATTCTATTTGACCTCGTTTCCTCACACTCTGCTTGGAATCGTTGCTTTCCTAATTTTCGCTGTCCTCAAATTCTGGGACCTGAGCTTGTTGACTTACATCATGTTTCCGTTATGTAGTGTACGTTGTGCGTTGGAGACAATCACACCATTGGCCCTCGCCGGATTCGTGAATAACGATAGTGTCAAAATTCTCAAGAGATGGAAGCGCAAAGTCCACTCAATTCCCGAAAAATTGGAACGAAAATGGTGTAAGACTTTCCAGCGGTCATGCACAGAGATCAGATGTACAGCTGGATCATTCTACACATTTCAA
The DNA here is from genome assembly GCA_034698945.1 of Protaphorura quadriocellata. Classification (NCBI taxonomy): domain Eukaryota; kingdom Metazoa; phylum Arthropoda; class Collembola; order Poduromorpha; family Onychiuridae; genus Protaphorura; species Protaphorura quadriocellata. Next base: position 4,824 of record JAQGCA010000291.1, read on the forward strand.
AGTTCCATTGTCCTCACGACGATCTCCAATTGTCTTGAACTCATTTGTAACTTACTTCTTACCTACAGATAAATTAGATGATCTCTCCGACCAGGGGCCACAAATAATGCCTCATTCTCGAACTAGCGAAGTAGCGTCATACCTGGTAAAAATGAGAAACATTGAAATAATTGATGGATAGTCTGTGGTTCATCGACCTAACGCGTTAATAGTTAATACACACATTAAAAATGAGTGCTAACCCACGCACGCACCGAGAATAACTATTCTTTTAATATAAAACTTTCTGCAATATTTTCAATAAATAATTGTATGCAATGTTTACGTAATTTCCAAAAAATTATTCACTACTTCAATGTAATCCTTCTTACCATTAGTCAATACCATCAATACATGTAATTATCTATTTGTAATGGGTTAAACATAATCAGTTGCGTTTTGTGACATAATTTTTAGTAATTATCAGAGTAGATTTGATTCTGTCTCACTCCAGGTGTCACAGAAAATAAGACAAGAACATTTCACCCTCAAGTACTGAAGGTGACCAACTTTCCCTGGATAAATTTCAACACCCGTGGCCTGCATTTAAATCTACAAAAAAGATTAAATCTACAGCACGGAGTTAATTTCCGTAATAAAGAATTTGTAAAATAAACCAAAATATTCTACCACTTAAAATATATACCCAGGTCCGAATGTTGACAACAGCGTAAGCCGAAACTCATGACCACAGTAAACGAAATTAACTATTTATTGTAAACAGGGTGGTCCGTCGTGATTTACCTCACTAATCCCTTTAGGTTCGAAGCAGACGCTGTCAGAGAAAGTAAGTATAATATAATACAACTAACGAAAAATTGATTAAGCTACTACTCGAGGATTGTGCCCTGTACGGCGCCCAGGATTACAAGAAAAGTTTATGTATTCACCACCAACGTGCCTCGACAACAGTTCATCGTTAGGTAAGCTCTTAGCATATTAGCAAACAAAATTGAGTCTGTTATTTCACAACAGGTGACACTAATTTCAAATTCTGGAAACAATTTCTCTACTACGTAGTAATTTTTTCCTAGGACAGAATTACAAATTTTTTGATTTTATTCACTGATTTCATATTTTTCAACAATTAGTTGTCGACCATAATTTTATCATTTGAAGACATTTTATTTTTGTAATAATCAGTGCAAAGTATGTACATGTGATGACTCCAGATATTGGTCGCAATCGTCGAATTTTCATTGATTTTGAATGTGAAGATTTTTTTGGAGGATTTAAAAGCGTTGACCTTGACCTCCACGAGCACGCATCATTTCTTCCAAACGGCGACGGGCCTCAGCTTGACGTCGTGCCTGTTGGCGCCAACGGATCGGGCTTCCAGAGCTGCAACGTGGTCCAATCATTCGAGCAACTTGACGGCAAGGAATTCCCATGTTGAGAAGACGAACGGCCCGTTCCTTTTGAGCGCGATTGTAGATGAAGCGTCGAGGGCGAAAATCACGAATCGGAGCCACATTGGTCGCTGGAACTGGAACTGGATTGACTGGGTTCGGTCCGCCATTGGCATTCGGAGCCTCACCGTTCGGTTGAACGTTTCCCATGTTTGAGCCGGAGAAACCGCGACAAATGGAAGAGAATTTGGCGAATTGAATTTCTGAGAAGTCGGAGGAACGATTTTTCAGGACGACCGTCTTGTAAACGAAGGAGACTTGGAATGAAAAAATTGGCTCATTTCGTCCCCTCCTCAAAGTTTGCCAAAATTGTCCAAATGAAACAATTCCGTTGTCATGGGAAATTTCGACATCCAGCATACAAAAATTTCAAAAACACAGAGTTTTCTTTTTGAAAAAGTTGTCAACAGGAATTGTTTTGACCTGAATTTGGTCTCATCGTGCGTGCTCTTACCATATCCACAATTTATTTCAATGTTAAGGAGAATTAGACAGCATTGTCCATGAAATGATTGTTATTTGGTAGAAACTCTCATTCTTATTGAATTAAAGGATGAACTTGGAAAGTGGGAAAGTTTGGTTGTTGCATCTCCTTTGTCCTCTTCAGGATTTGTTTTGACTCCGATTTTGATTTCAAATCCTCCTTGTACTGTCTGTCTGCAACTGCACTAGTCTTTAATCCTTAATTCAAAATAATGATGCTCATTGCTCACATACATTTCCACATGCACTGCACATAGACTTACAGATGAACACGAATATTTCTAGGCTAAAAAGTCAACAAAACGAACAAAGGAAGAACTGAAGTGTAACTCTTATTTCCACTCGAGTAAGATTTAAGAAGGAATGGAGAGAGAGTTCTTTAGTCTTCTTGCAGAAATTAGAGTGAGTGGGTAAAATCAGAAAACATTATTCGTAGTCTTAATTAATTAATATTTATTAAGGAAGTGTGTTCATTTTTTGCAAATATTTTGAGTTATTTTAACACAAAATAATGTATCGAAATAGTGAGGACCTTGAGGAGGAGTACGAAGGAACTGAAATATCATCGTCGCTCCAATACAAAACGGAAGTGTAAGTAAAAGCTTCTTTACCGTAAATCCAGGTTTCGCTCAATTTTTTAAAGTTGTAATTAGTTACAATTTAAATTACTCAAATCAAAACTTTTTTATTATTATTAACATTAGAATACGCCTTTGATCATATTCGTCAATAATTTGAGCAATCGGAAAATTATAATTACAAGGACACAATTGTGCGCCTCTGAGGAATAACAGCATTTGCCAAAATGCTTTTCACTTTTTGTTATTTTTGAAAAATCAACACATTTTGGGAGGCTGTTTACACAAAAATATCATGAGACCTGTCAAAATTCAAATTACTTGAATGCCAATATTTATTTTATTTAACGTTGGCCCAGATTAAAACATTTTTTTAATTTAAATTGATCTGCACTGAAATAAATCAAGATAAATATCGGCATTCAAGCAAAATACCCAAGTAACCCTCTACATTTTGTTGTATCTACAAATTATTGCTAATTTATTCGACCCAAACAGCTAAAATTGGCATTTGGGTTTAGTTGACCTGCATCCCTAGTAGTAGAGTAGTGCACTGAGCGGGACGATTAGCATTCGAGTGAATTGTCATGGCCCACATTTCTCAATTGGATGACAGACAAAACATTAAAACGTTTTAGTCCACGTTGTTTGTGATGTAATTTTATGTTTCTGACAGACTAGTCTTTAAAGCAATTACATCGCATGGCATCGCACATCCAAAATTACATAGTCCGTCCGTCGTCGCCCAGTTTCGTCAACATCCTAAAATGGTGTTGACGCAATTACTCTTCTAACTCGGCCAACCCACCCACATGAATAAATAATCAGGAAGACTAAAACTAAGGAACATCATTGTGCTGCTCCACCACATAACATGTTTGCTAATTATTTGGACTGTGTGTTCCGACATAATAAGTCATCAAATCAAATCATATTTGTGTATATATAAATTTGTAGAAAATTATAAATATCCGTCCAGCTTTTTAAACTAAATTTACAGGGTGGTTCATAATAATTTAGTTCTCATTTTTTAGACCAATACGGAGATGTACAGATAAAGTGTGCTTTTAAAATGAATATCTCATCCTCTTTGGAAATTTTAATGTTGAAACGTCATTTAGAAAGATTATATTGTCAATTCCTATGGACAACCCTGTACAATTTTGTCTCATCAAGTCAAATATTAATGGGTTGAGTCATTCCAGTGTAGTGAGATAAGTGAGGCTTAGCTTAGAATGACTATTAGTTGAGTTGAATGAATATGCATCGATGACAAAGTCAACTTAATTTATGACGCAAGAGGATGATCGGCTCTTCAAATTACATGCACTGTGTGCTCACTTGTCAACTCGTGCATGTATTGCATTAATTTGCATAACACTAACTGACTAACTTACAAAATCCCATGTCACATTGCATTGCAGTTCTACCTGTCTTAAATTTTTACAAGTGTCACCACAAATTTAAGGAATAAATCTCACATTAGGATTAAAAATTCCAAGCGATTTGTTCACCAATAGTATTATTATATCGAATTTTTTAAATTCAAACTTTTGTGAATCTATCAATTGAATCTAAAAAAATCGACCGGACATATTTTTTTATTGTCACACGTTAGCCGTCTAGATTTTTATATGACTCTGTAATTTTTAGAAGTGTAATTGTCATGTCTAATTACACTAACACGACGGAAGTCCCAAGAATTAATTCCCTCTAAATTCTGACGGTATTCGGAAATCCCTATGATGTAACCCTGTACTGTATTTTGGGAGTACTAGTAATTTTACAAAAATGCAAATGTAAATTAACCTTGCGATATGTTATGGCTTTTATCGTGTAGACACATCTTCGCTTGCGTTCCGTTGCATTTTTAATCCTAATTAACACCCATGATGTTCCTGTTGTGAATACATTAAAGGGTATAAATCATCATTGCTTAACCCTTCCCGAGCATACACGTACATGTGGTCTGCAGTTGTGAAATAAACTGCAAAATGTTCTTTCGTTTTAATTTCCGCGTGTAAATGTTGCGGGGAACTATGTATCATTTGTCGTATCAGGAATAAATTCAGAGTTAGTACAATTTATGTTTGTTATTACTATTATTTAATATTTATTTTTATTATTTATTATTTATTTATTTTGATCTTTGCTCGTCATTTCCGATTTGTCGGATTATATACATTGAAAGAGATTTTGAGGTATGGTCGATCCCAAAACCACAAAACACATAAATTGTGCCTGATTTGATCAGTTGCTTACGACACTTGAACATGGTACACTTGTACTAGAAGATGAGTCCGTACAAGTTGACTAGCCCAGGCTTGGCAAACATAGCCCATACTTGAATATTATTATTACGTTACGTCGTACATACCAGGGCACATTGTATTACGCGTAGTAATTTGTGATCACAGTCAAAGGGTTAAATCTTTGGGGGTGTTTCAGAAAAATATTGCTAGAATTAAGCTCAAACGAATTCTTGGTCAGTTCCAGTATAATAGTCCATTAATTTTGTAATGAATCTGTCCGAGTCGGAGTCGGAATTCGAATCCACAAATTCCGAATGGAGATTAGAATGCCTCATTCGATTTAATTGGTAACTGGCACTCACAACTCACGAGCGCGGCGGCGGCCTGACCAATGTATGATTGGTGGACATTTTCTACACAGCTCAATATAAAACGCTGAAGCGAGTGACATTCGATCTGGAATATTGGCTTCAAAAAGTTCTGAAAAGAAAAGCTGACTGCAAATGACATCGGTCCATTTCGAATCTTTGTAGATAATAATTCGCCAAAAGTTCTTATATTTTTCGTTGCATTGGCCAATTTGGATAAGAAATCCATAGCATAAAAATAATTATATGCAAGAATACTACCACAATTTTTGTCGAATCCGTACAGAATACTCAAGAAATACAGTGACTACATAATGAAACACAGTATCGCAGGATGTCACGGAATAGAAGAATTATCACACCATGTCTACCTTTGGGATCGAACCCTAGCCAAAGCGAATAAGAAACTCCGAATGTAACCATTGTAGTACAGGTTTGAAATAAAAAATGGCAATAAAGAAATAGCAGACTTCTTGTTTTAGAGTGCACCCAAGATTACAATTCGGAAACGCCATTCCTTGGCGATTTTGGGTGGAGAATGCATAGACATTGACATGGGCAGAATGAACACCCCACAATACAAGTGGACTAGCAACAATTGAGTTGGTCTTAAAGGGACTTGTATTTTTTAACAGGGAAGGAATGATGAATAAACGAGCTACAGCTAACCATCCAGTATGAATAAGAAAGTAGGTAAAATTATTGGAGTTCATTCCTACGTGGGTTCGAATAATAAGAATCCTACTACTTCTTGTGCATTTGCTTCAAGGGTAGTGGTGGTGGTGGCTAGCTGATGCTGAATTTTCTTGTCATTTCATTCTTGAATGAAATCTCCACTTGTTTCTGTATCCCAGTCCCAGTCCCAATGAATGATGGAAGTAGTGGTGTCCGTGTCTGAGGAAGAAAAAAAAAGTTTTTAAAGAAATTGTGAAAGTGTGAAGACAAGAATAAAGGAAGGAAGGAAGGAAATCAAATCAACAACGAATTAGAGTCCATTAGACCTTCAGTCTAATTACAAGGAATAACTTGTCTACAGACACAGAAATCATTCTGTCTCTGTCATTTCTGTGCAGTGCACGGAGAATAAAAATATTGAAGAAAGTTTGTGGTGATAGTGATTCATTGATTAGTGAGGATTGAAATTTGGAAAAGTAAATGAAGTCATATTCTCAGAATATAAGGTTAGACGACGTTCCTCATTTAAAAAATAATACGTAAAAAATAGTCATAGCAATAGTTACAACGACTTCTTCCAGTAATCACAGGAATTGTAAGGAACTAACGGGTTATTTTAACTTTTGTCTTAGTGGGAGTCTAGCCTTAAAATTATTGTGCCGTCTGAACAGGTATTTCTGTTTGATTTACAGGGTGACCCATAAATGTGTGAGTTCATAGTTTTGTTGCAGATATAAAATTTACAGAAATGTGAAATATAAGGTGTTCCATACAAAGTGTTTTCTGCTTAATAGCTGGTAACCTTACTTTCCGCTTTGAAATCCGTGTTGTATTTAATAAAAAAGGACACATTAATTGGTAGAAAGAATAATCAAATAGTTTGTTGTAGAGATTCTGTTACATTTCATGAGGAAGGCACCCCTAGTGGTAGGGAAAGACTCCGATTAAGAATAACCTCTTTGACGCAACCAACATGCAACAGTCATTCTCAGTTCCTGTGAGTGAGATTAGTACTCTAATCGTAGCGAAATGATAAATGGCTGCCTGTATGACTATACGGTTCGACGGATGAAAATTTTTTTACGCATTGCTGGGGATGTACCGTATATTCGGTTCCACGAAATTTAGCGACATTCGGTTGAGTAGCAGTAGCCAATATTCAGGAAACATTCGATCGAATATCGAATATTCAACAAATATTCGCCCGAATACCGAATATTCAGCAAATATTTGGCCGAATACCGAATATTCAGCAAATATTCGCCCGAATACCAAATATTCAGCAAATATTTGACCGAATACCGAATATTCTGCAAATATTCGCCCGAATACCGAATATTCAGCAAATATTTGACCGAATACCGAATATTCTGCAAATATTCGGTCGAATGCCGAATATTCAGCATATATCCGGCCGAATATACCGAACATTCGTTTACCAAATCCCTAAAACTGAATACGGTCAGACCTGTACGACATTAAAGCGATCGATGGATTTAGACCCAGGTTAAAGAAAACCTGGCTGAAGAGAAACGGAATATTCGGTACTTCCCTACAGATTGGATAAATTGTCACAAGGAATCTTCACATGACGGTGAATTATGTCCGTGTACCTTGAAAATGCGCATTCAGACTTACTGTGTGATTTGTAAGCTCACCTCGATATAGTATACCTCATTTTTGGTTATCTTATGAACCACCCCGTAATATAGGGATACCTGAACGTATTGTGCACGGATGAATACATATGATTGTGATTGTAAAGATTTTGTACAAGGAGGACAAACAAACCAAAGCAAAGCAATTTGAAATCCCTTGAGGGTAGAAAAAATAATAGTCTGTCTCCCGTTACTCGGCATTATTCTTTCTCGTGAGTGTCCAAAGAGAATTTAACCAACTTTCCGCATGTACCTTCGCCACTATAGCCTGGACTGGCTGACCAACAAAAAATATTTAGTTTCAAAAGGTTGGGTCGTTGTTATTGGGATTAGGTTTGGGTTGGGCAAGGCATGGCGGTCAAATAAATGTAAAAATAATCCTATAGACATTATAAGAACTATGAACTATAGACATGAGAACATGACAATAATTCGTTACACTTTTCCAAAATATTACGAAATATAATAAACCAAAATAAATTAATTTTGATTGGTATCACTTTTTTTTACACCATACTGAAATGGCTATCACTTTCAGGTAAAAATTAGAACTTGTCATTGCGATTCCTCGGACACAGCGGACATGTGTGACACTCAATAAAAATAAAATAATACAAAATATGGTATCTTGATACTAATAGGTCGATATCATCTGTTGCTGTGTATTGTGAGTGTACAGAATTGTCCCGAATTCTCTGAAACTCTTGTCTATCATTTTTTGAGACCAGTCATAAATTTTCTGAAATTTTTTATTGCACACTTTTGTATTAGTTGGTTTTATTGATTTTCTTCAATTCTTTTATCCTCGAATGTCGTCTTTGATTCGAAAATACCGGTGAAAGTTGTCTTTCTGCGAGCCTGTGGGATTAAAACCTCATTACAGTGAAGCGGCAAAGGCTGCATGAATCAATTTGCTTTACGGAACTGATTCTAAGGTCGAATTTCAATATTAAACTGTTCGACAGCGACAAAAATTACTGGGACAAAGCGTGCAGGATTATGTATTTCCTATCCTCCGGCGACCTTCAGTCTAAATTTTGATCAATTCTGCCCAATTATGGCAATAATTCCATTACAATGTCAATTTTCTTTGAACTGACGAAGTTAAGGTTAAGGTTAATTGGAAGGATGCGCAAATGCAAATGACTTGATGGTTAGAAAATCGTGAGTAAAATGACAAGGTCTTGGTGATGAACACAGTTGACACTCCCCCTAATTTACGACCATTTTCCTGCACTTTTCTTCTGTATGAGTGAGATTTGGAAAAGAGGTCAACTTTTGGTAGGCTTAAGCTTAGAACTGTTAGGAGTAATGCGTTCTTGTGCTTGTGCTTGGGCGCAGTTCAATTTAATGTCAGTTAAAGTGGACATTATCATTAATATTTGTAAAGAACAAGTTTTGTATGTTTACTGCTCTATCATTTGCATTTGCTTGAATGAGAAAATAAGAACGCATCGCGAACGGGACTGGTTCAAAAGAAACAAATTGTTCAAAATTGGGTTTAGGTGAAATGACAATTTTCCTTAAAATTCAGTAAAGATGTTTAGTCGTAGTCATTTGCATTAGTGCGGCATCGTACATATTCGCAAGCCAAATAAATTGGTGCCAATTATCAACGTCAAGTCACTTGACAAAAATTTCAACGCATTTCTCAGAAAACAAAATAATTCTAATTTTGTCAATGTTTCTTCAGTTAAGACTGCGGGAAACCTAGGCGTAATCTCTATATAGCGCCTAAAAATCTAAAATTAACAGGATTTCTCGAATTTTTGTAAGAATGAGAAAATTCGAATTTTTGCGTCAATAAGAAAATTGGTTTTGAAAAATTAATTGTTTGTGACGAAAAATCGCACATATTCTCGTATTTTCAATTTTTCTCGCACTTCAGAAATCGCTAGAATAAGAATCATTTCGTAGATATTCGCATTTTATGTGTGCCAGTTAGAAAGCACATTTACATATAGATTTACATCTTCACTGATTGCCTTACATTTTTGACCATAGTGATTCTAGTATTTAACATGTACAAATAGACTGCCGAACGAACTGTCCTGCACATATTACGACTTTGAATTTTCGTCAAGTAAATACGACGTAGTTTGAAATGTAAGAAAATCGCAGCCCATGCAGAAAATAACTAAATCCGCTTAGGTCATTAAAAAACGTTTAGAGTTTAAAATCGGTTGAATGGCGCCATTTCACCAAGTTAGGATTTAGCGCGGCATCTTTCTTCCACGACTCATCATTAAATTAACGAGTTAACTTCACACTTGGTTGGTGTTATTTATTATTACGTTATCTGGAGGTCATATGAATCAGCTCTAAATAGCGGTACAACGTATATTCCGTTTTTGTCATAACGAAGCACATTATATTCTCAAGACTGACAGTGAGGAAGCTACATGAAGATAAATAAGGTTCCAGTGTCATCACAATCTCAGTACTTCTTACAGTTAGACAAGATTAAATTTAAGCTAACAAGGAAATTTCTGCAAGTGCGGAGCCATTCCGTCGTATTTTATAGTGGTGAAGGCAGTCCCTCATCATTTCGCTATGATTCTCATGGACTCAGTGTCCACTGGTTGTAGAAAATAGATTTATTTTGACGCCGGAGCCTACTACTAGGGATACCACTGTCCATTTACATATATCTAACGAATCGTCGTCAGTGGGTTCCACGACGGGTAATTCAATTGGTTGTGACGTGAGGCTAAAGTTTTTCCATACACCATTAAGAATTTCCTCTGAAAAATAAATTATGTTTTGTTCTTCGAAAGAACAGATTTTTTTGTGGTAGAAATAAATATTTGTAGTTGCACTTTTGGAAGTACTTACTTTCTTCCATTTGTTTTAATTTTGAGTCATTTTTACCAGCCGCTATAAAACTACTCAGACAACTTGTTTATCTTGACCTTGATGAGCGGACATCCTTTTTTGATATTTATCTTTATAACTCCCCGCATCAATGCATCAATGTCTCGACTAGCACTTTTTTTGTAGATTTTTGGTTGTTGTTGCTTTGTAAACATGGATATCAAGCTTTCATTTCAGTCTTTTTTTCCATTCAATTTTGTATTAGTACTTTAAATCTGCAGTACTATTTTTTTAACGCACGCTACTGAATTAAAACTTGAGTTCCATCCTGTATTTTGTAAAATAGGCGAATTAAAGTTTCTCAAACTTTTTAGATGTTGTCCATATACGTTCCTTCTAACTGAACTGTTGTAAACATGAAGACCGCGAAATAGTATTCACTGGCAGTACAATGCTATTATAGATTGACCCATTCTCACAAATTCAGCTCCTGATCCAATTGTGTACAAAAATTGACCACACAATTATTTCTGTTGTTCTCAGAATTCACAAATTCGCATTTTTCATTTTAGCACAATCAAAAAATAATCCCATCAGATTTCACTCACATGCGGTTTCTGTGATTTACGCCAATTTATATCACCACGTGTGCTCTGCTATGCATGTTTCCTTAAATTCACCAGAGCGTGAAGTATTTTGTTTGTGTGTGTTCGTGGTATAATTCATCCCTCTCAAAACACACGCATAAACTTTGCACACTTTGCAGATTGTTATCGCGTTTCGCGTATACGCCTATGGTCTGTTTCACTCATTCATTCTCCGTACGTGGGTTCTTCTTGTAAGGAAATATGTATTTTACACACTAATTGCTCATGGAATACACTCATATTTTATTTTTCTGTGTCTGTGCACAAATAAAGAGACATAGTAGGTTGGTGCAAAAAGTTCTGACAATAATTGCAAAAATGTGTATCGTATCGTACAGGGTGGTTCATAAATTTTGTAAGATTACAACTAGAGGATGTCCAGAACCGTAAAATATACATTATCGAGGACCACCCTGTGAATTGCCAAAAATTGTCATAATATTCGGTGAAACGCATCTCGCACGGTTGAATTAATATTTATTTTCTCCTTTTGAAGAGTGTCAGTCGTACATAAATAATTCTTTATTTGTTTTCATCTCTTCATGCATGCGATGACAATTAGAGCAGGAGCAACAGTTTTCACAACATTTGCATAAATGGCAATTTGACAAAAGTAATATTATCTGCATGCAATTTGTCCAACCTCCCTCTCATCTCACAAAATGTGCAATTTGCATGGTTCAAGTATTTTTAAAAAGGAAAAACAAACAAACTCGATCAATTTGAGGTCAGTCGTTGAATTTCATGCATAAATGCAGCAAACAACGGATTACTCTCACATCATGACATGCATTTTACTACACAGTGGTTCACAAAGACAAAGCCACGACCAACCACAACCAAGATCAGAGACAATAGAATGTTAATTACAATTCCTAAATTGCAATTGCAATCAATGCAATTTGTGTTAATGTGCTATAAGTGGTTCGCGTGCTGAGAGTGTGAGTGGTGGGCTTGGGTTGGGTCTTTCGAATCTAAGATTTTCTCCAATGCACTTCACTTAACGGCATATGAAGCGATGTCTCTAAAAATTATGATAAAAAATCTATAAATAAATAATCTCGACCACTAATGACTCATTCACACTTCCTTGTGAGTGACGCTATCACTTGTTTCGTACAGTACAACAGGGTGGCTCAAGATATCAAAAATTGATATACCAGTTTTGACATAGACATGACAGGTCGGTTTAAATCTCAAGGTTCGGGTTTCAGTCTGGTTTCTCAGAATTGCGGTCAGTAGAGCAGACAGTATTCTTTTAAACAGATTAATATCTTTAAATTTATCAAAAAAAAACTTGACTAACCAAAATCCACTTTCATTATTCAAGCACATGTTCGCGAACTTTTTGACTCATGAATTTTTTTTGACAGAATGATGGATTTATTTCATTTACAAATCTTGGACAGGTGTAATAAATGACATTGACACTTTTGACCTCCGACCTACCGTACGAAGGTGCAAAAACTTATTATTTCGATTGTAAGATCTACTTAAAAAATTGAATTTCAAAAAAATATTTCAATACAGTGAAAAAAAAGCAACTATTTAAATTTTGAAAGAAAAACAGACAACTCGACACTACTACATATTACTATACTACTAGGGGTACCTTCTCATTTTAACATGACCTTAGGGGAGAATATCAACAATATTTCATTTTGTACATTTTTATGAACCGACAAGTTGAGGAGAGAATTCTCATTAATGATGTCATTACAAAGAGATAAGAATGAAAATTGACATTCCATCAGCGTAATACACGAGCGGTAAACACATGAAGGTGAACGTTAAGTTTACATTTGCATTGGATTGTATATTTTAAATTTTTTTTTGCCTTGAGAGTTGATTGAACTCATTGAAATTCTGTGTGTGCTGTTCGTTCCCATCAAAATCAATCAAGATGTTGCAGATGGAGAGTCCTTATGGCACTCTAATACCGGTGGTAGCTCAGCATGTGTTCAACCCGGAAGAATAGTAATCTTACAGGGAGTTCCAAAATTAGAGGACATATTGAGTTTATGAACCATTGATTATTCTGCACTGGAAAGAGTTATGAAAAAATTGTCGATTTAATGTTTAAAAGTTGAATCCATTCTGCATTACAGATTTCAATGGATTATGAAGAAAACTATTTCTGTACTAAATTGTATTACTAATTGAATTTTATTCAAAAATTCTTGCAGGATAAAACAAGAGGATACAATGGGGAGCAAAGTTGGTCTCGTATTTTCCATAATTTTGACGAGTATATTTCTCGCCGCATCACTTGCACTGGTTTTATACTGGGTCATTACATACAATGAAGGTTTTGATTGGGTAAGATTACAAATTTAGTTTCAAATAAAGTTGCAAAAAGAATACATAGAAAATTTAATAAGGAATTTCTAAAAAAAAAATTTGTTTTATGATTTTGTTTTTGATGCAGAATGATGTTGCAAGACACCCGAAATTAAAACAATACCCGATAAAATTCAATTTCCATCCAACCCTTATGATTGGAGGATTTATATTTTTCTCTGGATTTTGTAAGTTTGAAAGTTTTTTTTTTTAATAAACTTGATTTGACTTGGTTTTAATAATTTGGTTAATTTTGGATAATTCTGTTCTTTTGAAAATAGCGATGCTGTTGTACAGATTGATGACATGTTGCAGAAAATTGATTGTTAAGTTATTGCACACGATTTTCCACGCACTCGCTGCTGCGTGTATTGCAATTGGGTTTTGGACAATTTGGGATTCGAAGGATTTTGCATTACCCAACAAAGCCCCACATTTCTATTCTTTACATTCTTGGCTCGGATTGACGACAATGGGATTATTCGTCTTGCAGGTAAATTTACCTGAAGGATATAATCAGATTAAGATTTTCAGACATTCTCCAGATGAGACACAAAATAACACCGGAAATTACTTACTACACAAGTATGCATTTGGACTCGGCTGTTTTTTATGGGTTCCAGCCCTTGACCTTCTGAGCAACTTCACTAAAAACCGTAGGAAGTCTAACCGCTTGGCCGCTAGGAATACACGGGAAAAACCCGAGCTTAATCTCAAGTTAACTAAATTAACTGAAATTTGAAAGCAAATTTTTATTTTTACAGTTCATCGTTGGATTCTTCAGTTTTCTGATACTTCTGTGTTGTGAGGGTGGAACGGCCGCTTGCAGAGCATCACTGGCACCCACGCATTCCACATTCGGACTCATAACTTTTATTATGTCTTGTGTAACCGCAGTCGTTGGTTTGACAGAAGTCGCATTGGGCTCATTGAAGTAAGTTTTTTATTATTCCGTATGGTTTGTCGCATTAACCTTGATATTGGTGATTTGGGCACTAAATGTAACAACTACCGTATTTATTCTATTAATGTTCCGGTTTTAATTCCTCATATTTTCTGAATGAATATTTCTAAAATTGGTCTCATTTTTCTATTATAACAGCAATCCGGAGAATAACTTCAAGGGTTACGAGAGATGGCTCTCCGACTTCTCAGACGATGAAGCAATTTTCATCAACGTTCTTGGAGTGGTCATCGCAGCTGCACTCATTTCCATGGTATTCACGTTGAGTGTACGACACAGAGGGCGAGCTCCAATGAAAATGACTTACCACACGGACCTCTAAGATTTTTAAACCATCGTTTGTAATTTTTAATTGTTTAGGAGAGTCGAGTGGCTGGAAATTGGCTGGAAAGGTATTAATTAGGAAAGAAAATGGTGTTCCCGGAAGGAACTTGAAGCTGTTGGACACGTGTTATGCTCATTATTATTTTAAAATATGGGACGTGTACGAATTCAATGCACAGAAATATTACAATGCAAGGATTTCATCCAAACAAAATGCAGGATTGTCGTTTATATCGTTTTTCAGAAAATAAGTGTGCAATGATTTATTACATTTAAATATTTGATGACAACACGAATTTTCCTTTTCGACGTGCCAAAAATGTTTTTAAAATAAGCCGACTTGCTTAAATTTCTTACCGTTTTTTTTAGAACTTAAAATTCAATCCAAAATTTAGTTGCCAATCAAGTAGTAAGTTTACAATTCCTTACAATATTTAAGGATTATTTCAAAAGTATGGACAGAAAAATGTTTGCCCATGTAATTAACGTAGTTTCATACAATTTTCGAACTATTTAGCAAATTATGGTAGACTTAATTATTGTAATATTAAAAAATTACACCCAGACCGAATTACATAGAGGTGAGAATATTTGAAATAAGTTTTGAATTTAAATTAATAGAAAACTCACTCGACCTACTCGTTAATTGCTTAATTATTTGTTAAGGTGTGGTGCAAACCGTTTTCTCGTACCGGCACGGTTTCTCAATTCAGAGATCTTTCTTAGGTACAAGGAAAATCTACGGTTTTATTATTTCACTATTAGTAAGCCCAAGTTTTTAACGTTCGTGTAGGAAAGAATGTGTACTAACTTCACTCATTGTAAATAGAAAACGTTTAAATATGAAAATAAACATCCATTGTTATCTGAATTACGATTCTTTCATTAAAAATTTGTATTAGCCAAGGAGTAAGAGATCAACGGTGTGGCCAATTACGATTTCCGAAAAAATCAACACTGAATTTTTCTCGAGATGACTGAATTTTCCAACAGGAAGTCGAATTCGTGCCATGGACCTCTGATGCGCCTTGACATACTTTGAAGTGCGCTGAAGTTTACATGTATCCAGAATTTGGTCCGAAACTTGCTGACAGACGGCACATCGGTATAGCAAGATGAATACGACAAGCAAAATCGTTTGACAAATTATTAAGTAAACTTTGACCATGATACCCAAATCCATTTTGATCAAACTGTACAGAATACTTGTATTATAAATCAGT
Organism: Protaphorura quadriocellata; assembly: GCA_034698945.1. Classification (NCBI taxonomy): domain Eukaryota; kingdom Metazoa; phylum Arthropoda; class Collembola; order Poduromorpha; family Onychiuridae; genus Protaphorura; species Protaphorura quadriocellata. The sequence continues at coordinate 20,598 of JAQGCA010000291.1, forward strand.
GTGGATGCGATGAGGGATGGCACAAAGAAATCGAACATGCATTTATCCATGTAAACAAAGAGGACTTGAAAACAGCGATAGTTGTGTGTCCAGTTCGTGTGGCTCCTCAATTCTGGATATGTTGTCATCGTGTCTGGTGTTATATTCCTGCAAATGGAAATATTTCACGTTTTAGCCTTTAACGCCTCGACTTAGTGTTCTGGACGATTCCGAATCCGAATCGGACAAACGGATTCGAGGTCACTAGGTCAGTGATTCGAATCTCAACTATATAGAAATGGTCGCATTATAATAGTCTTAATTACCTCAATTCTTGGAAAATATTTGTCCCGGGAAAAGTAAGCAATATGAATATCGTCATGTAGACAAACCCGGCTGTCCCATTGTGAAGACACAAGTAAAACTCGACAATTGTCATCAGCACCACCAATGTTGGAGAGTAGTGCTTGCTTGGGAGAAATCCGAACAAAATGACTTCTTTTTTTGAACAAATCGGCAAAATTGGAGCCAGGGTATGAAGTTCGCAACTTAGCAAGAAGGCAATAGAGATTACGACAGGGAGTACCAGGAATTGTTGTACAATGATGACCAAAATCACGGGTGCCCAATTCTTCTTACCATTTCCTTCAGGTCTGAAGTATTTTTCTGCGAGATATTTGGCGAGTCAATAATAATAATAATTTTCTTGAATGGCAACATTTGACTTACGAATGAAGTTTCCGAAATATAAAATTTCAGCGTTGAGAAGTGCAATTACTTCTCGCCTTTTGAACATCGTGTGCCAATCGAACAGAAGACTGAATGAGAAAACTATTCCTTTCAGCAGATGAATGATATCTTTTGTTTTTGTAAGTCGAAGTTCATTCCTTGTGATTGCTATCATTAAATAAATGATGAGTGAAACCTTCATGATTGTTGCGATGAGTACTTCCAGAATCCTCTTCAGATATGCCCATTTGGTGTTGATTCCGACAACACGGTTCGTCGTAGCATCCCATCGAAATGGCCGTCCACAGTAATATCCGCACTGGGCCACGTATTTCGTTACTACTACGGTCAAATCCCACTCAATATGAGGTCCGTTGACGAATTTTGCGGAGGACGTTGCCCACAGGTACAGTTCAGTCAAAAGACTAAGGGGTCTACAATCCAGAATGTTCGATCTGGCATTTTCAACATCCATGACATTTCAGAATCTTGGAATTCTTGGCGAGTCTTGAATTCCCGTGAATATTTAGGTGATCAGATCACATCAAGTGATTAGTCGAATGACTGAAACAGTTAGACCAAATCTAAAAATTCAGCGAGTACGAAAATTGAAAGTTCCTTACATGAGCAATGCAAATTAGCAACGAAAACAACAGTCCTAATAGAATCGTTTACCGTCTGTCGCAAAAATAACCACCCCCCTTTGTTTATAATTTGTTCTAAACATGTTGCAAAATTATGTTACAGTCAAGACAATTAATTGGAAAAGAGACTGATTATGAGATATTGGATTTGAAGGGCAGTAACATAGAAATTTTATGTCACTATTCACTATGGAAGCGACAATTAGGGGGGCGGGGTATTTTTTGTGACACACGGTATATATCGTAGCATTCTTAAGCTGTTTAAATTAATTTCTGACTTTGAAAGGGAAGGGATTGAAACCCGTTTTCATTATACAGGGAATTCCCGAAAAAGAGACCAATTTTTTGGCCGTGCTTTCGCATGGATACAAGAATTTATGGTTAGTCACATTGGTATAATGTGAGCCGTTTGAATGTGAACGAAGTGAAACGCGGATTGCACCAAAAATTAAAATTCAAAGATTTTGTATTGTTTCTGCTTCAGCAATTTTTTCTCTTCAATTCCTGTCTTCCTGGGAAAGTGAAAATGTCGGAATTATAAATTCTTGTATCCAAGCCAAAAGTCGAACAAACAATTGGTCTCTTTTTTGGGAATTCCCTGTATTTCCGGGAATAAATCAAACTGAAGATTAGTCATAGTGAGAAAATAGTCGAAATATTGAAACGTTAAAAACCCAGTCCATTTCTTTTAGGAGAATTTCGAGGTGCACATTCACTCGTGTGTGTACTATTACGATAGTGCGCCTTCTTAAGAAATGTTATGAAATAAATACCTGTGGAAGGAAATAAGAAATGCGTCGTTCCAATTCATTTTACTGGGTGGCAAATAACCTATACTCGCACCATACTGTCCAATAATACAGGGGAGTTGAGAAAAAGTTGGGATACGTATTTTGTTGAGAACGAGCGTTTCTGTGAAAAGAGATCGATATTTATACCATTTATCAACTAAAAGGCCCGACAGTATATTTTTCTCGTAAATCCACCGAAACTATCCTTTCTACGATATATATTATGAAACTTTTGAAATATTTTTCGACTGATTTGAAAAAAGTTGATTTTCTCCTACAACCCATCCAAGAATTAAACTAATGTCTCGCAATAATACCCGCGCAGGTAAGGTTATGAGCCACCCTGAATGTATTGATTCCTAAGACTCATCCGCAAATGTGAAATCATGTTTCCAATTTGTGGTAGGTAATGTACCCAAACAATATATTGGATGTAAACTCCCAATTAATACTGAAGGTTATTCCTCCTTCGCGAAGGAAAACCAAACACAGAGTTGCATAGAAATAGCAGGATTTCAGAAACGGACAATGATTTTCCCGAAGATAAAGTAAGAAGAAACTTTGTGTTCGACTTCAATTTAATTAATTGTGACGAATATTTTCTCTCAGGATAGGAAGTAGGTCACTTTAAACTCAAAATGTTTACATAACTACGTTAGTCCTGCTCAAATTTCATTTCTTATGTAATACTCGAGTTACAAATGGCTAATCCGCGGAGACGTATTTTTAATGTGGGTGGATTACTGTTAGCATAAGTAAATAAACTTGCAGAAAAATTTCCAGCTCGAAATTCGATGAACATTTGGAAAGGTTCCCTTCTAAGTCACGAGAAAATATGTAGGTCATGGTTAACTGTTATTGAGATAAATGTAGAAGTTCAATGCGCAAAAGACTAAGACATGAGACAATTACATATCAAGCCAAGTCAGTTTAATTGCTGTTCGTTGTCTGAACATCAATCAAGACGGTCTCAGCAATTTTGAATGAATTATTAGAAGGGAAAGAAGTTGATTTCATAGTCAACGATTTCATACACTGTTTGTTCTGATATGTGATGACACACTTTCCAAGCTTACTCCAAAGAATAGTAGAAAAATATTAAATTACAATATCTTCCTAATTCCTGTGCAGCTAGTGATTCGAGTCGAATGGTCACAAAAGTCATAACTGTTTCGTCAATAATCTTGTACTTGAATTGTACAGACGAATTTGAACGAAAACACCGACTCAAGCAAGGGATTCCGATGCATTGAGAAAATTGGGTGTCGGGTCAAGGTCCTGGCACCCATGTGATGGCATTCCCTTGTAAGTATTCTAAGGTATATCAAAAGTCCATGGCTCGAATTCGTCTTCCAGTCGGAACTTTTAGACACCACAAGAATTCGGCAAATGGTGTTCTCGAAAATCATTATTGGTAAAACCGTAGATCTCCTGCTTCTTGGCTAATTAGAAATATACATAGGGAAGAATCGCGTGCCCGAAATGCAAGTTGATTAGAATTAAACGAAAAGTCTTAATGTCACCACTCCGCCACCCTCAGAAGTAGATTTGAAACGAATTCAACGTATTTAATTAAATCGACAATTGGATGTGTAGCGATGTACCTAATAGTGGTAATCGGGAAGACTTATCCGTAAACGTGCTTTAATTTTGGACAACTCTGTCCATACAAATTACGTTTCAGGGTATGGAATGGAATAGATTTGAATTCAAGTCTGTGAAAGTAAAACGTATTCGGAATAGAATCCAATCTCCAATGTTATTATGCGATACGATACTATAAAACTTCGACTCTGAATGGTAATCTTGTGAAATCTTAATTGTTTGTATTAGTTTGTATATACTGATGGGAAAATAATTTATGTGTAAGAATATTCATGGAATTCGTGAAATAATAGGCGAATGCGACAATTGCGACATGTAATTTTATTATCCCGATTAGGCTGGACATGAAATAGTAAGACCATTTTTCCGTTTCTGTTTTCTCAAGTGTCTGTGATTCTGTGATAAGAACTTGTTTGAAAACAAGGAAAGAATCTTAGATAATTGATGAATGTAATTATTTAACAATTTCCTATGATATCGATTGATATGGAGAAATCGGTAAAACGGTGTACGACATTGTTGACCTTGACCTTGAAATTAATTTCCTTTCCTTGTAGTAATTCTGTATTTATGATCGAAAATATTAAAATGACTATATGTGATGTTTCGGGACAGAATAAATGATTCAAACCAATTTTGAGGTCATAGTCTTGTGCGCTTCATATTTTACATCCCAATAATTTCAATAATAACAATTAGACTGAAATGGCAAGGCCGACATATTTTCTAGTGTCTTGGTCTAGACAATGACACTCATGAAATGGCCTTGGGCTAAATGCAAAAATAATTCCCAGATGATACATCATGTCATGTCCAGTAAATTGTGTTTGGTTTGAGACACTAATTCTACACTGACGTATTTCCTACTATTCGGGACAGTTTCCCTTTGCCAAATGTAAAATAAAATGGGGATGGAAATGGTAAGAATAGAATATTTAATAATTTCAAACAATATTATTCCCATATTATAGAGTATTAAAATAATTTATCTCTCCGATTCCACATCTGTTTTGACAAAAAACGTCTCCACTTCATTTTCATATCGAACTTCATAACCCTTTGACTTCATAAAATTGACTAGAGCTGGTTTTCCCTCGGGGAGCAAAAGAGCTTCAATTGACATAACCTAGGGATTGATTTAAATCGAATTTGGAAATTGAAAAAATATAACATGATTCAAAATATTCGAGCTAAAAATGTTTGGCTGTATTACCCGTATGTCAAGTGTATCAAATGGAATATTCTGAATGACTTTGAACTCAACCCCTTCAATGTCCAGACCGAAATAATCCACTCGAGTGACATTTATTGCAGAGAGAATCGAAAAGAGTGGAAAACAATCAATAAGTCCAGCCTTCACATAATTCTTTGGGTCACGACCCTTTATGGCTTCATTTTCTGGTCCAGGCGCGATTATTCCCATGCCTGAGAAGGATTGCTGATTCCCAGTTCGATGAAGGAATTTGACCTGAAATTGGTTAAAAATAGGTTAGGTTTTCAAATTGGTGATATTGTTAATTAAACTTTTGTTGTTGTGCCTGTTCCGATAATATTTGCGCGTTCAACAATGACAGGAAATGGAAAATGGGAAATTTGGCAAGCACTTCAACCCATGACTTTTCAACAATTTTAGAAGAATCCATTTGAGGATGTCTTAGATAAATCGACCCGTGTCGAAAAGTCTCATTAGAGTCTCCTTGTTATTGGCATGGGCAGCAAATCGAGACTTGTCGACACGGGTCGATTATCTAAGTCATCCACCTTCGTGTATAGTTTATTGAGTAATATGTATTCTGGTTAAAATTAACTACTGTTATGTACTTACAGCATAATGACCTGTCTGTATAGGGCGTTGTATTTTAATAAATTCAAATTCAAATTCAAAATCGTCAAATGGATTCTTCTAAAATTTTCACTGAAGCTCCCCGGGGGTAGTGTTGTAACAGTTCCTTTCAGTTCCTATCAGTTCCAGTTCCAGAGAGAAGCAACCCTAATTCAGTTCCAGTTCCAGTTATTACCTGAGATCGAACTACTCAGTTCAAGTTCCAGTTCCACTTCCTGGATATTTAGAGTTCCAGTTCCTTCAGTTCCAGTTCCCATTCAGTTCCATTTTTTTTTTACTATTTCTCTTGCAAAAGCATATAGTTATACTTAGCTCAATTAAATGGAATACGTCTAAAAATCGAACGTACATAACTCTTGAAATCGCACTACATTCTACTAGATAATTTACACCAATTCTTACAACTGAAGTCGTAAGTTGAATATAAGCGGTACTGTATAGTAATAAACAGTACTGTGATTGAAAAATAATACACAGAGTTAAATGCAATTTCTCACCCGTAAATAACTTTTGTGCAATTAAATACTGATTCCGGAACATTAAAGGGAGGTATAAGTACATTTAAAATTAGTATTCATACAACCACTTTAACTTCCGTCTTACCCGTGAACGTGGTGATCTTGTGCATTAAATCAATAAAATCGTCCCGATTGCACTTAATTGACTCTAGGACCTATAATGAAGTATTTGAGATATTCCCTACAAACCGCAAATTACTGTGACGGAATAAATAAATAAATAAATGAATGGGCTGAACGATCTAATATTGATTTCAGAATGTGCGGGCTTTCTGCATATTTTTGGAACTTATATAGGAACTGAGTTCCAAATTCAGTTCCGCAATGATTTTCAGTTCCAGTTCTAGTTCCTAGCCTCCAACCGAAGAGCACAGTTCCAGTTCCAGGACAAAATAGCAGTTCCAGTTAAGTTCCGGAACTGGAACTGGAAGGAACTGTTACAACACTACCCGGGGGGAATAGTATTTCATTTTCTTCGAAAAAATAATTTCTCGAATTTTAAAACGAAATATTCGTTGTATATTGTACGGTAGTGGTGAGCTTAAGGTCCAAAGCGTGCACCCTTAAGAAGAGGTGGGGGAAATAGTGAAGAACCACCCTGTAAATGCAAACGCCTTAAAATGGAAAATAATTTAATTTACCTTCTGTGGGTAAGGCTTCAAAGACAGACATACGTCGGCAACCCAAGCCTTACGATTTTTATTCAAGAGATTTGGAAGTACGAATGGATTTGCCTCTATCAGAAGTCCAGTCCAATTTTGATCTCTCTCCAACGCCAGAGTATTTGACAAGTATTCTCCGTCATTCGCACCACATTCGATGAAGAATCCATTCCTCTAAAAAAATATTGGAACTATATGTGAAAATTCTCACCATCCACGTACTCAACATAATTTGACAACTTCCCTACTAGGTAAGCTCATGCTGTGGAAAAGAAATGTGCAGAATATTATGAAAAATTTGAACACGGAACCTAAGTGAGTAATTTCTTGACATACACAACCGGTGAGCACAAAGACTGTCACACTGTCACCATTCTGGTAAGGCAAGTTTGCATGTATCAATTTCTTCGCAACTCAAATTACTTTGTCCACTTACTTTGTCTTTAAACAATTTTTCCAATTCACTTTTGAATTCCGATGGATTCTCATTCGGTTTATCCAATTTGTAAGGTTCTTGAGACGGCGGGGTCAAATGATATTCTCGTATGTACTTCAATATTTCTGGGTCATCTTGTTTTAAATCCTGATTGTCAAAGATACAATCTGAATAATCATGAAAAACAATTAATTTCCATTTTGACACACAAAATATTAACTATATGTAATTGTCTTACTTGCTGATGAACGATACTCAACAATAATTGTTGGTTGTGATTGGGTTGTATACGTATACGTATAGCCAGTTCGATGAATAAAAATTATTACCATAAGAAAAATTGCGACGAACGCGAAATAATACGCACGAGGCATTCTTTGCGACTAAACCTTTCAAAATCCAATATTTTCGAATTGGCACAAATAATTTAATTATTTTTTATAGTATTCAAGTCAGTCAGTGCCGTGCAATGGTTCATGCATGGCCAAGCCAGGAAATTATCCATACGGCTAGCTGATATGCAATAAATGTTACACACTATCCACGTGGATTATCTTATCTAATGGACGTTGACGTTACCACTTGGTGATTAATGGCTTTTGGATCCATATGCGAACTTCACACTTGCTTTTTTCTGTCAAATTTGCGCATACTCGATTTCAATATGCAGAGGAGGATTTGAAACGGATGAGCTTCCAAATCCGGTAAAGTCCCGTTGGAAAATCGACAATCGTCATGCACATTATTTATCACGTACTTATTCTGTGCATGTCCCCATAAATCATAATCAAACAAGATGAACGAAACAAATGAGAAGTAGATAAGAGTACTAATGTAATTTTTGAAGGTTGTTTTCACCGTGTGAATGTTTCAGTGTATCAATCGGATGTGATCTTGAATGTACTTTTTAGCTTTACAGGTTACAAAAAAATTATTCCCATGTCAATCATCTATCGATTTAAACTCCATACCAAGTTACATATTAAAATTATACGGTCAAGGATATCAATTTTCACTGTTGTCAACTTTCGGATCTATTTTTCTAGCCACCGAGAGATAACGAAGAAAAATTTCGCACGGAAAATATCTCATACTATTGAATTATAGTGTCAAATTGTCGGTATATTTAAAAAAAAAAAACTAAATTTAAATTACCTAGGACAAAATTCTCCTCAGCTTAAGTGAGCAAACAGAATAATGTTGGAAAAGGTACACAATACAGTGTGAGACCACAATAAATATAGCTGGTTGCACATACAAATTGGGTCAAATTCTGATATGGTTTGCAAAAAACTTAAGTTCGGAAAAATATTCAATTATTATACCACTTGCGCAAGAAGGAATTTATTACCAGCATGTGTTACTGACACACACATATTTTAATATCAATGGATAAATAATAACATATTTTAATATAAACATAACATGGGATAATCATCAATGTGTCAAATTTATTTACGAAAAGAGATGAGAAGAAAAGTGCCTCGCTGGATCGACTAGCCAACCAATGTTCCTTTCGCTCTCTCTTCCATGAAATAGAAATTTCCAACACAACATTTATTAGGTGCCATGGACTTTAAAATCTTGCATTTAGTTTGATTTACTTTTCTCAAAAATTGTTATGTTTGATCGGACTAAGCGAAGCGCAGCATAAATTGGACCGAATATTTGTAAACATTGGACAACTTGAAAATTCTGTAGGGCAACTTGAGGTGTCCGGTTACTTCTGTCCCTCACTGTACTTCGGTTACATATGTACGTTTTGGTATCAAAAAATCAATATATTTATGACTAATTCGTAATTCGATGAATTGCACCTGAAGTAGTTCTCTCGTGAGTGACTACGCCGATACGCTATACGACCGGCTGATATCGCTATATTAAATTCCAAATTCGGTAGTGGTCTTACGAAACTGTTTTTTAATTAGTCAAATTGGTTAAAAAAAAAGAATTTGGTAAACAATATGAACAATATGAGCAATACTGTAATTTTACTAGTGAAGTTCGAAGTTGCGATTTTCATAAGTATTGAGTATACTTCCATTTCGAAATAACTGTCTAAAAATAATTCTTCATTGGAAGCGATTCTCGCCTCACCTACTACCGAATAAATATACTTCGAAATTGCTTTAATTAGTTTGATATGTTCATGGTTTTGTTTACGTAATGCTTAATTGTCAGTAATACAAGGAAGAAAATTGTGTTGACTTTCCTTCTTTAGGTTTTGTTTAAGAAATTAGTGGCAGACTCATTGTGCGGATTTCTAATTCTCCCTAATAATAATAATAAGCCCGGCCAGTCTCATTCCAAATTAATCAGCATTCGACAATTATTGACGGAATATCTAGGTCAACTTTTTTTCCATTTCGTAAACATGACTCACTGTTCCTTTAGTTGCATTCGCCGGAATCAGCTGTTGGTACACATGCCCTTACCCGATGCGCTGCTGCTGGTCACTACAATATTATTTGCGTGATTACATTGAATACCCTTTACCCATTAGGTAAGGCCGTAGTTAGCAAACGTACAAATAAAACAAACAAACAAGTCAGCCCACAGTCATGTCCGCTAAGGTGAATGTATCAATGCTTTCAAAGGGAGACCTTAAGGCCAGGGTCATAGGGTCACGGTGGTGATGTCTCTGTGTCATCGCCATCGTAAATAAACTATAAGAAATGAAATCGCATGCCATGATTTATTGAAACTCAATTCATTGAATTAAAATTAGAAAATTTGCCCAAGCGCTTGGTGCAACAGTGGTGGTGGTTGTTGTGTACGGACACGGATACAAGTGCTCAAGGACACATTTACTTTCGGCCGGTTTGAAAATTTCACCGTCGGTGCACGTTAGAACAAAGGGAGAACCGGATGAACACATGATGTACTGCTTGCAAGTTCCCTCTTTCGCAATGTAGTATATTCCATCTGGTCTGCACAGAGGTACAGGTGTTGTACTTGACGTCGGTGTTGTCGTCGTTTTTGTTGAAGTTATCGGAGTTGTAGTGATTGTAGTCCGGGTTGTAGTTGTAGGCGCGGTTGTCGTAGTGGTTGTAGTGGTAGTTGTCCGAGTTGTAGTACTTGGTGTGGGCGTGGGCGTCGTAGTAGTTGTTGTTGAAGTAATCGGAGTCGTAGTGAAAGTTGTCCGAGTTGTAGTGGTGGGTGTTGGCGTCGTAGTGGTTGTTGTTGTTGAAGTTATCCGAGTTGTAGTGATTGTTGTCCGAGTTGTAGTGGTTGGTGTTGACGTCGTAGTGGTTGTTATCGGCGTTGTAGTGATTGTAGTCCGAGTCGTAGTGGTTGGTGTCAGTGTAGTTGTAGTACCCCCCTCTATTGGCCTTATGCCATTCACGCAATCTTTGACATTATCAGGATGGTCACAACCTCTTTCCAGTGGGTTGAAGTACAGTAAACTACCACAAGACCTTAGCTCTGGCACGCTGTTAGTACAGCGGTAGTACAGAGTGCAGTTCTCATGAAGCTCATAACCGTCGGGCTCTCTGCAGACAGGTTCCACCTAGTGGGTACATTCACAAGTTTAATCTTTTCGAATCTTTATATCAGCCGTTAACGGCGACAATATTCTAGGCGTACGTATTATTACTTTTTTCCCAGCCAACGCTCCCCCTACCAAAAACTCCCTTTATTCGAACTGTGGTATGGTCTATGCATGACCCGTGGCTCGACCGTGTTCATGCATATTGAAATGAGTATTGCCGTTTTGAAATTTTTATTTATATCAAAATCAAACAATGCCCTTGACTAACGTTACCAGATAGCAAGAGCTGGAATTTAATTCTTGAAATAGTAGGAATTCATAATTTCTTACTAGATTTACGGTGTCATCCAATGCCATCCATTCATAACTGTCTCCGAAGGTACTGGAACAGGACAAAAGGAGAAGTATCGCCAATATTTTCAGAGAAATTCCTAACGCGATTCTGAGCCCCATGGTACTGTAAAATATTGCTGAACTTGGACTCGGTTTCGGATGACCAGACCTGTGTACTGATTGAGTGAATGCAGTTCTGCAATTATAATGCTGCAAAGAAATCAGTGCCCTTGGACAAGAGCACCAGATGGTAGATTCAAGTACACAATCCAAATTAATATCATTTGCATTGTCTTTTTGAAGTCGTTTTGGGGAAGAGATTTAATTAATTGTTTTGTTTATCTAATTGAGTTATACTGTGGTTATCTGCTAGATAACTTGATTTTTACAACGCGTTTTCCAGGAAAGTTAGAGCCATTAACACAATTTTAAAATAGAGCTGCAGGATTAATTGACAATATCACGACAAGGTCAGATATGTATTTGTGTCATATTATTGCATCGAATGATTTCACTTTCTGCTCTCCCAGCAAATCTATTAGAATGCATTTGTAAACTCTGACGGTCTGGAACGACAATGGAGTATCTACTAAACAAGATCAAAATTTCGTTTAGTCAAAGACCTCAGTTCTAAAATGTGATAGCCAAAACCTGATCACTTCCTTGACTCGACTAATCCATTTGTATAACATTTAATTTTTTAAGTATCCCACTTTTAGTTTGAGTGATTTTAATGTGATGTTAGAACATGGCACTAATACTAACACCAAGCATCTGTATAATAAAGCTGATAAACTCTGTATCTCCGACACCCTCCTCAAGTTAGCCCCCAAGTCGCTCCCAAGTTAG
>JAQGCA010000292.1:0-32418 GCA_034698945.1 Protaphorura quadriocellata
AAAAAACATTTAGTTCAAGGTGACCCGACGATAAAGGCACAGTCGGTGGATTGACCACATTCCTTCTCGCCCTACCTTATTTTCCTAATTCAAGGATTTCGAGTTCAGAGGAGACCAGGTAATGAAATGCACGCACAGAAAACTGACTTTAGAACCTCTGCGGAAAAGCTCACCAGCTCATTTTAGGCACGTCCAGCCACCACCAACTCTACCACTGAACTCAACGAGACATTTAGTCAAATTCGCGTTGCGGGTAATCTCATTATATGACTATCATTAGAAATATCATGATTACATTCAGACGATCGTCAGAGTACAAAATTCAAATGTACATTTCTCAGAGAATTTAATTAGGATTTCAAGGAAACAACAAAATATTCATTTTGACGGTCAGTAAAATATTAATTCTACAACCTTTCCACCCTAAGAACGTTACCTTGTGAACATAACAAGCAGTGCCCTTGGTTATTTCTTCACGCTTTTGGTGTGTACAAATATAGTCACGAATCTGAGTGTTATGCAAATACTTACGAAATAGGACAAATGCAAGTGAAATGAGATGATGTATTACCGGCTCACCCTGTACATTGATAATGCACTTTGTTGAAGTAAAATCCAGTCTTGACCACTACATGGGACTACGACGTAGTGCAGAACAATAGCCGTCCAGGACGTGAAATGAAAATGAAAATTAAGCGATTTGAACTAAAGACAAAAGTGCAGAATTCATTTATTCAAGTAGAACAAACTAAACAATTTGTTCAAACATTTACAAAATTTGCGAAACTATCCCAAAATTACAACGTATTTTGCAGACAGTTATGGTTATAATAAGTCACATAATATCAATTAATCTAATTGTATATCTGTTTGAACTCGCTTCGCAAATGTTTGCATTTTGAGCCGTTTTTTCAACGGTCAAGTAAAATGTATTCCAACTCTTTTTGTGGTTCTCAGTAAGTGCTTTCTCGCATCAGACTTTCAGACTTTTAGATTCGACCCACGGATTAAGTCATGCCCATTCAAACTAGTCAACACTAAGGTTTGATTTAAATAATGATTTGATGAATCATTTGAATGACAATCTCATACTCGATTTTGTTTGATTCTGGTACAGTGACCAAAAACGGTTCAAATTCCTCGGAAACATATTGAATGAATAACTCCGTTTGATTGAGTTCAATTAAATAGTCCAAGATTCCTATCATACAATCAGATATATCTGGATGAAATCCAGATTTCTTGCGATGGTCATAATTATGTTTGTAGTCTGTTAGTGCAATTTCTAATAAATCGGTTTTTAGAGCCGTGCAGTTTGGATGTTTTGAAATTAATAAAATCGAATGAAAGAAGTTTGTAAAATCTGAAACGGAGGTTGTCCGGCGATCATTTAAATTAACTAAATTATCCAAACCATCATACACGGTTTTGAATATAGCTTGTGCTTCATTGAGTTCTGCCAGGCAATTACAGATTGCTATCGCACTTTCTGTCATATCGCAGATACAAAAAGTACATGGACTATATTTGCAAATGGCTTCGTAGCACTGCAGGAGACTTTCTAACAAATCAGTTCTTACCACCTGACAGCTGGGATGACTTGATATTTCCAAGATCAAATCAGGTAATCGTTTAGAATATGTACAGTATATATTTTTATATTCCGTGACCAGAAAAGCTTTGAAATCATTAGCAAAAAGAATAATTTCGTGTCTACTGTCCAATTCCGCTAAACAACCTAATATTTCCTTCACACCTCCCTCAATCAAGTGGTACTCTTTTGACTGAATTCCGATTTTAAATGTGAATTTATAGATTTGTAAAGTGAACTCTGTCAGATTAAACGCTTCAGTCGTACAGTTTGGGTTTTCAATTTGGGAAATCGCGTTAGTAATGTAACGGAATTCGTCATCTGACACCAAACCCGAAATTGGGAGCACAAAAGAAATGAACTGTTTTCCAATTTTTACAATCTTGGATATTTGATTTCGTTGATTTTGGCACTTCAACATTGTCACTACAGTGTTTACAAAGATGATGTTGTACCTCCGTTTTAACATACAAGAGTAAAAAATGAACTTAAGAACTTCTGCAGCAAAATTCAGCAAATCTGACTTGATGTCGCTACAATTTGTTTGGTTTGAATATGCCATAATTGATTCTGTAACTTTTAAAAGTTCGTATTCGGAAATGGGTGAAGTACCTTTCAAATTAAATGAATCTGCCACTAATTCCATGTCATTAAATACGTCCGTAATGTCATCCGGCCTGTTCAGATGCGTGAGACATTCGATTCTACCTCGACCACATCCCAACGCTGCACCTAAATCCACATTTTTTCGAAAAAAATCGATAATCGTATCGTACATTTCCAGTGTGACCTGAAATAGTTTGTTCTGTACATCTTTATATGTTTCGGTATCCATTCGTCTAATGATTTCACAAATTTGGTCACATATCATACGCACGTCATAACAACCGTTCCGAAACTTGGACCATGCAATTGATAATTCAGTTAGTGACACGACCATTTCTAATACGTCCGTCCATCTTTCCAAATTGGAGAGACAATCTATTACTCCAAAGACTGTCTTAGGAACGTCCGTGTAATCACGCCTAGTTATAAAATGACCAAAGAGAAGTCCGTACATTTGTGAAGCTGTTCCGACTAGACTACGTTGAATATTATGGCTTAAACATTTGTTATCTTTTATAGATTTGAGCAAGTCGGCACTCAGTTCAAATTCTCTCAAATATTCTGACCCACCGAATGAAAGTTTAAATCCTACTAACAGTCTACTGCAGAGTTCACTCAGTTTTAAAATTTCACCTTCTCTACTCAAGTCTGTTGCAACCAAACCCGCAATTCTCTTGCAAATACAATTTATAAACCAAATCATTTCCGTCGCCATTCGGCTCACTGAAATATTCATCTCTGGTTTTATAAAATGACTCTTCAGCTTCGTCGTATTTACTCTCTTTTAAAAGTACAAATAAAAGTTGACTGTGCTTGTTCATCGAATGGATTTGCTTCGAAGTAACGAATTCAATGAATTTCATATATTTAACATCTAAGTCATTCGATGGAATATGCCCAGAAATAGAAATGGCATGCGGAAGACAATTCCTTTCATAATCACTACCAGCGCTGGCCTCTGGTGGGATTTCAACTGTACGTATAGCCTCTTTTAGTATTGCATGTCCAGACACCAATTCGACGTCATCCCGAATGACTTTCTGGACCAATCTGTGAACACTGATATTGAACTGACTGTCTCTCGTTATCATGGAGAATTGTGATATTAATTTTACCGCCTCCGATACACTAGATTCATTTATACTAGTGTTACTTTGAGATTCGCCGTTCTCTGGAATATTTTGAAGTAGCTGAATCGGAATGTTGTCTGAGTTGAAATAAGCTATGACTTGCATTATTCTCACTGCCAAGTGATTCTGACTTTTAATTTTGTCTAACGTAATCTGCCAAGAACTGCTGATTGTTTTCTCGTAATTATCACACTCGAAATCGAAAACTCGTTTTGAATTAGTCTGGAGTAGTTTTAAATAGAGCTTCATTACTTGTTCTGCGCCCAGAAAATCGTCTGAACATACCTTTTCAATATACGCACCAGCCTGTCTGATAGCCAACGGGAGATTCTGCAACTCACGAGCAATTTTCACCGCTAACTCAATTTCCACGTCTGTTTCTAAGTTAAGGTACGACCTTAAGAACTCAACTGAATCATTTTCTGGAAACACGTTTAGGACAATTAAATCCGTTTTACGGTTCCAAATCCGATTTCTACTCGTAATCAAAACGTATTGTTTTGTTGCCTTCGGTGACTTAATTGGAAGATAGACTCTAACACTTTCATGTTGCTCAACGTTATCGAATACAAATAGTGTGCTGGTTTGCTCAAAACGTTTGTAGATTCTTGAAGCGAGTTCAACCAGAGTCAAAGTATTAGTACTTTTTGCATTCAATTCTATTTCATCTGCAAGTCCATGTAAAGATTTCTTGAGTGTGTCAGTCGTTTCAGCGTTGATCCAAATGACGTTAAAATAAAATTTGTTACGGAAATATTTCCAGGCGTAGTGAATGGCCAACGTTGTTTTTCCAATACCACCCAATCCGCTCAAGGTAGTTATTACAGTTATTTCACTTTGCCCAGTCTTGTTGACATTTTGACCCATGACTGAGTCGTGGATTCTTTTCATTTCATCCCGGCGTCCAGTGAATGTTGAGACTTCCTCCGGGACTCTGAACCATACAGAGGAAGGATCGAACATGTCCACTATCTCATATGAATGGATTCCATCTCGTTTCGGCAGTTGTTCAAAAATCTTGTCTGAATATTCGGAAAGACAATTTATTAATGGAGACTGCTGTGCTAAAACTATGTACACATAACTGAGCATTAATTTTATGGACTCGGGTAGGTAAAACCATTTTAAAATTGTGACCGTGTGAGATAATATTTCAATAGGGACTTTCCCTTCGATGGTCATTCGAATGATGAAGCTCTTGATATTCTGGACGCCAAAGTAATTTTAGTTATCATTGGTTACGTAAAAATAATTAAAAAAAAACTCGACAGATTTTAAGAACGTTAAATTACTGCAGGTAGACACAAAGCTGTGCTTTTATTCTTAATTCGTATAAAGATGTTCTTACCAGCCACGGAGTTGAATTCTTGATTCCGGAGGACTTCAATTAATTTTCCAACTGTCGCAGTGGCACCGTTGTTACTTATCCATTTACTCAAAACTAGCGTAAGAAACCCATGAGTTTTTGATCTGTCCGCTGCGACTGTTATCTTTATATTCTCCAAATGTGACAAAGTGAGTCCCATTGCTAGACATAATCTTTCTCGATTCGAAACCAGATTACCATTCTTGGGAAATATATCCATGATCCATTGGACATCCGATTCCGTGAGAACTGTTATATAAAAAATGTATCTACATCTACTTTGTATTCTCATTTCAGTAAACGTAAATTGAATTAAATAATTCATACCTCGAGTGTCCATCTTCAGCTGCAAAACTGAAATATGAATTCGTAGAAATTCAATGGAGATCAAGGCGGTCACAAATACTTGTCCTCATACAAAAGTCCTCAGAATATCCTGGAGACTGTTTTCCTATATGGTTGTTAACCAGAATTTGATGAGTGAATTGCAAGTGATACTTTTATTGTAATATACGATAGTGACCGCACCCAATTCAATTGCGAAGCAGAATATTATTCCGTTGGTCTCATCCGTCCGCGTCCGGTTTATCTGTATTTGCACTAACTGATAGCAGGCTTTATTCGTACATTTCTGACCACTCAATTGCATGGACACCAGCAACCATGCACTTATTTAAACGAGTGCTTGCTGTCTGCTTGTTTGTGCTCATTAATTTTGTCAGAAAACTACTGAATGAATTTTAAGAATTCCGGTGTCAATGGATTCGCAATTTTTCTCAATGCATGCTATTGCAGTAGGAAGTGGAAAAAAAATTTCCTGAACAGAATCGTTGAATTTTTTGAAAAACACAATGGGACAACAAAATGAAGTCTATTCCTCTAATCGGGAGGAAGTGACCCGTGGGTGGATTTTCTCAAAGCAGTGTGAATGGTGAGATAATTTGTCAGGGCTTCATTTGTGACCATGGAAAGTGAAAAAGTCTCTACACCTAATGTGATATTAGAGTTTTGTGTGTGGATAAATTGAGAAATCCTTTTCCGCTGTAAGTATTGCGGGCAAAGCCCGGCACCCATTCTTTATATCTCTACTTATTCACCGGGTCGGAAGGCCAGAGTTATTGCTAGTTACATACTAAACATTCCTCAGTTGTACGCAGTTTGTATACTCTCCGCATAATCAGTCTAGTACGGTCGATATTGTATTTTCAATTATTTATTCTGGCGACTCAAGAACTGAGACGATAATCCACTGGAAAGTCTACATTCGTTATGTACGGCTCGGCGTACCTAAGCAGATGTCTTCGGATTTATTCCCATGATGTGCACTGGGGAATACAATCATGGGTCATACAGCCATAGAGGGTACGATGGAATGAAACTCCCACTTGAATTTATATTTTGGTGTTTAGTATTGTAGTGTTAGTATGGGTTGTAAATTCTAGTGTTGCAAAAGAGTACATGTCTACATGAGCCAATTCCGTTAATAAATTCTGGTTAATTTACTTGTTAATGAATTATAACGCTAACACTTTTTGTACAGAATAAGATGAATTGAACCAATCAAGTTGTTCCCAAAATGAAGAAGAAAGACAAATGGAAAGAGTTTCGTGTTTCCTCACGCTCACAGGAAAGAAACGCGGACGAATAATTTCAATTAAACGAGTATTGTAGACTGAAACTGGCGAAATTTTTTTTTGTATTGTCAGAACTTTTTGAGACATCATCTGCGCATAGACATGACTAAGCTCCCAGCGGGTTGTAAAATAAATATGAACCCGGGCGATAGTGTTACCTCGACTAAATACCCTCGGGTCACTCTGGTGAATATACGTACAATCCTAATTCCGTCTAGAAATTAAGCGTCGAAGCGACAAACTACATCCAAACCTCTCTAGACCACAATAAAATTGTGCTTACAGTCAATTGGGTTCGATTGGTAAGATGTTCCAATTATAGTACACAGGGTAAAACCCTCAATGCGGTTGCTGGAAAGTATATCGTAGGGTGGATTAACTTTTTATTTATTCACCTTGAACTATATCAATTTTGTTTTCCAGGATCCGAACTCTCTATCCGCTTCAGTAATCCATTTTTTGATATTTCATGAACTTTAGAGCAGCACTTGCCAATCTAGACGGTATTAGACAGTACACTTCTGACTTACCCCGTATATTGACAATGGGCTGCTGATCTAAAAGTCAGTCTAATCTATTGATGCGACGTAATGTAGATGTCGAATAGTTCCAATTTGTCGACAAAGGAATGAAAAGAAGAATAAAGCGAAGTGAACTAAACGGTGGTTCTGTGATTCATTTATTCAAGTCCAACAAATTCATAATTCAAAACAATTTGTTCAACAATTTACAAAATTGGAAAACCTATTCAAAAAGTAGAACGTATTATGTAGTGCTGGTTATCATGAGTCACATTAAAATTTAGTCGTCTAATTGTATATCTGGTCTAACTCGCTTCCATTTCATTTCTAACCGTTTTGCAACCGGTCAAGTAAAATGGTTTTTAATTCCAACTATTTTCAAGATCGCATCAAGCATTTAGATCCAGCCCACGAATTAAGTCATTTACACGATCAACCTAGTCAACACTGAAGTTTGATGTATGAATTTCGTCAATCATTTGAATGACAGTCTGATACTCAATTTTGTAATGCTCTGCTACAGTCACCAGAAACGGTTTAAATTCCTTCGAAACATATTGAATGAATAACGGTTTTAGATTGAGTTCTATTAGATAATCCAACATTCCTTTCATGCAATCTGAAATGTAAGGATGGAATCCAAATTCCTTGCAATGGTCATAAATAAATTTGTAATTTGTCAGAGCAATTTCTAATAACTCGGTTTTTAGAGCCGTGCAGTTCGGATGTTTTAAAATTAATAAAACCGAACCAAAAAAGTTCGTAACGTCTGGAATACACAACGTCGAATGATCATTTAAGTTAACTATATTATCCAAAGTATCAGAAACGGTTTCGAATATTGTTTGGGTTTGATTGAGTTCTGCTGCGCAATTCAAGGTTCCCATCACGCTCTTTGATATATCCGAGAAATGTAAACTACTTAGACTACATTTAAATACCAGTTCGTAACACTGCAGGAGAGTTTTTAACAGGTCGATTCTTATATCATTACAACTGGGGTGCTCTGAAATTTTGTGCAACGAATCAAGTAATCCAGTAAAATATCCACAGTATTCATTTTTATAAGCCAAGACCAGAAATGCTCTGAAATTAACTCCAACTTTAATAATTTCGAGTCTTCGGTCCAATTCCGATAAACAATTTAATATCCCCTTCATGCCTCCCTCAAACAATCCGTAATCATTTAACTTAATTCCGAATATAAATGTGAATTCATAAATTTTTAAGGAGAACTCTGTCAGATTAAATGATTCAGTCGTACAGTTTGGGTAGTTTTCAATTTCAGTAACCGCATTATTGATATCAGGAAATTTGTCATCTAACTCCACCTCAGAAATCGAGCGCACAAAAGATTTGAGCTCTTTCCCAAATTTTGTAAATCCTGATGGTCTATTTAGTTGGGTTAGGCATTTCAACATTAACATTACGGTGTCTAGAAATAAGATGTTATATGTAGGTTTTGATATACAAAACTTGAAAATTAGCTCAAGAATTATTACTGCAAAGTTCAGCAAATCTGTCTTTATGTCCGTACAATTTGTCTCGTTTGAATATTCGATTATTGATACTGTCAATTCGAAGAGTTGGTATTCACCGACATAAGCTCCTGTCCGTTTCAGTAAATTCATAACTAATTTTATGTCAGCAATTGCATTCAAAGTTTCACTCTCCCTATTCAGATGCTTCAGACATTGGATTCTACCGCGACCACAATGCAAAGTTAATACGTGCCTCTCATATTCTCGAAGAGAAATGTAAATTGTATTGTATATTTTCAGTGTCACTTGAAATAACTTATTCTGTAAATCATGACTTGTTTCGTTTTCGTCAACCATTCTACATGTGGTTTGACAAATTCGGTCACATGCTTCTACGACAGCGTACATCTGGTAAGGACTATTCCCAGGTTTGTACCATGTAATTAATAATTCGTATGGGGACTCGATTGTTTTCAACATATCCGTCCACCTTTCCAAATAGGAGAAACAATCTGTTATATTTCCAAAAATTTCGCAAACGCTCACATAATCAAATGTAGTTTTGAAATGTTCAAGAAGGATTCCAAACATTTTAGAAGCGGTTCCGACTAGAATATGTTGAATATTATGGGTTAAACCTTTATAATTTCTTGCAGATTTTAACAACAAAGCAGCACTTCGTTCAAAATTTTCTATATATATTGGATTACCAGGTGGGAGTATAAATCCTATCAAAAGTTTGTTGCAGAGTTCACTCAGTTTTAAAATTTCACCTTCCCTACTCAAGCCTATTGCATTCAAATTCCGGATTCTCTCGCAAATACAGTTTATAAACCTGCTAGTGAATCTCACAGTCCAAACATTCCCCACGCCATTCGGCCCACTGAAATATATATCTCTGAATCTATAAAATGATTCTTCTGCTTCGTCGTATTCACTCTCTTCTAGAAGCACAATCAAACGTTCAGTTTGCACGTCCGTTGTACTGATTTGCTTCGAACCAACAAAATTTGTGAATTCTATATTATCATTTTCCAGATGATTCAAGTGAATGTGTGATAAAATTGACTCTGCATGCACAAGACAATTTTTATGATAAACACTGTCGATCATGACCTCTAGTGGGACTTTAACTGCATGAATAGCTTCTCTTAGTATCGCATGTTCATGCATCGAATCGATGTCATTCCGAATGACTTTCTGAACCAATCTGTGTACACTGATATTGAATTTACTATCTCTGGTTATCATGGAAAATTGCGACAACAATTTCACCGCCTCTTCTACACTAGATTCATTTATATCTAAGCTCTTGTAAATCAAGGAATCGCGAACGCGTTTGAGAAAGCTTTTGTTCGGAATATTTTGAAGTAGTCGAATCGGAATGTTGTCTGAATTAAAATAGGATATGATACGCATTATTCTCACCGCTAAGTAATTCTGGCGTTTAATGTTTTTTAGCGTAATCTTCCAAGTACTGCTGACTGGTTTCTCATAACCGTCACACTCGAAATTAAAAACTCGTTTAGAATCTGTCCGGAGTAATTGTAAATACAATCTCATCACTTGTTCTGCACCTTGGTAGTCATCTGAATATACTTTCTCAATATATGCACCAGCTTGTCTGACAGCCAATGGAAGATTTTGCAATTCAGAAGCAATTTCCTTTGCCAATTCAATTTCCTCGTCTGTTCTTAATTTAAGGTACGATCTCAAGAACTCAATTGAATCTTTCTCCGGAAATACGTTTAGAACAATTAAATCCGCTTCACGGCTCCACACCCGATTTCTACTTGTAATTAGAACGTATTGCTTCGTCGTCTTTGGTGACTTAATTGGGAGATAGGGCTTTACACTTTCATGCTCTTCAACGTTATCAAATACGAAGAGGGAGCTGGTTTGCTCAAAATGCTCGTACATTCTGGAAGCGAGTTCAATCAGAGTAAATCTTAACCCATCACAATCTCTTGTACTCAGTCCTACCTTACCCACAAGCCCATATATAGATTTCTCGATTGTGTCAGCTGTTGATCCAAATAACGTTGAAATAAAAATTGTTTCGGAAATATTTCCAAGCGTAGTGGATGGCCAAAGTTGACTTTCCAATGCCACCCAGTCCGCTCAAAGTGGAAATGACAGTTATATTATTGCGTCCAACCGCCTCAATATTCTGACAAACAATTGATTTGTGGAGGGTTTCCATTTCCTCCAGACGGCCAGTGAATGTAGAGACTTTTATTGGAACATTGAACCAAACAGAGGAGGGATCAATTGTACAGGCATGCTGATTTGAAATTATTCCTTCTCGTTTTGGCAGCTCTTCAGAAATATTATCTAAATATTCGGAAATTAGTATTTATTAATTTCAGCTCCTGTACTAAAACTATGTGTGAATGACTGTGCGGTCAATATTATCAACAGATATTCCATTTCCCTACAGGGAATAGAATATTCCCCCAAGGCGACTCCGTGGCTGGGCCGAAGCCATTCCTAACCTAACCTAATCTCGAGTGCTCGTGTTTTCGCTCCAAATTCCTTCAAATATTTCCTGGATCCTGGAGTATTTTTTTTTTAAATTTCTAGTTTATTTGGTTTCGACATTCGTTATTTACTTTTTTGACCCAAAATTTTGCCAAGCCACTGAGTGAAGGGCGTGGCGAGCGCACTTCCCTCAGGGCCGACATGTTTTCGTTCGGATAGGTTGACTCTGACTTTGACTCTTTACTAGTAGAATTCCTTATTCCATTAATAGTGCGTAGTGTGTAATTGTATTTAAACAATTAAACATTTCAAGCGAATTGCCCTACAGGAAAAGTAACAGAGTTGCTGAATAAATATAGGGCATTCCCTAGAAACGGATGGATTGTTTGGGTATATTTTTGGTGTAGTTACAATATGATCTGTTACGGTCTGGTTAGAATTTATAATGAACAATTAAGTTGTGAACATATCACGAGCTTACGAACAGTTTTCTCGGTTGGTGTAAAAGTTTGACAGATTCAGTTTCTGACGATTTAAACGATGTATTGAGTTCAGTGATATGTTTATAATTTAATTAATCCTAACCTGACCGTGACATAAATTATTGTAGCCACACCATTAAATAATCAAACAATCCGTCCCTTCTGGAACGCCCTGTATAATGATATCACTGACATTAACCAGGGTATAATAGCTGGTGGTGCAGTATATGCCCCGAGAGCGGGAACCCTTGATTCGGTTTTTGACAAATCAAACCTACATCGGTTTCGAAGAACTAATTTTAGAAAATGAAGTCGACCCACTATATAGTGATAGATATAAACTGTACACATATTTAATTTGTGTAACAATATTCTCACCGGCCACAGAGTTGAGTTCCTGACTCCGCAGGACTTCAAGTAATTTTCCAATTGTCGCACCGGTGCTGTTTATGCTTATCCATTTACTCAAGCCCAGTGTAAGAAACCCATGAGTTTGTAATCTGTCAATTGCGACTACGATGTTTATATCCTCCAATTGTGTAATCGTAAGACCCAATGATAAGTAGAGTCGATTCCTACTTAGGACCAGAGCTCCACTCTTTGAAAATATTTCCACAATCCACTGCACATCAGATTCCGTCAATACTGTTAAAAAATTATCCACACTTTGCATGAACATTTTAGTAATCGTAAATCGAATCAAATAATTAATACCTCGAGTATCCATCTTGAGTTTCAAAGTTGAAATATAAATTTGTAGGAATTCAATGGAAATCAGCATGGACATAAACATTCAAATTCTTCAGAATTTGGAGAGTGTTTTGTAATATGTTTTTCAACTCTAGCGCTTTGAGTAAATTGGAAGTGCTACTTTACTTGAGTGTACGTTAGCGACCGCACCCAATTCAATTGTGACGCAGAATTTAATTCGATGGAATGTAATGACCTTATCGCTGATATTTATCAGTATTTGCACATACTGATAGCTGGGTTTATACGTGTGTTCCTGGTAATGGTACGCCACGTACACGAGTTATTAGATATCCATATATAAAAACTAGAGATTAGCCCGGCCTTACGGCCGGGTCGGAGGCCTACGCAACAGGTGCCAGGCGTGGATTTCATTCCTGTAATACTTTCAAAAGCGAACAATTTTTAATTTTCTCTGCTCCCGTTTATTAAACTTTTATGGTCAAAAATAAACCCCGCAAGAATCGTCAACGCTTTCAAACATGTTTTGTCAAATTGTGCGTTGATTTATTCACAAATGAGGGATTAATATCATGTCATTTTCCTCCTATCAGAGGAATCATTTCTTTGAAAATCGTGATAGTCCCATTTTGTTCCCCGAAGAATTCTCTACATTTCATAAACTGGTCCTAATTAGGTTAGTCCAATAGTTTCCTCACAAAGTGAGTGCAAGGAGTTTGAGTCGGAGAGCAACAACACTTTGTCTCACGTCAGTGGATTTGATCTTTTTTCAATTTCTATTATAAGGAATTCACTTGCACCGGAATTATTGGAATTCGTTTAGTAGTTCTCTCAAAAAATGAATGAGCACAGACGGCACAGACAGACATCCGCACAGACAAACGGGAAATACTTCTTTATCCGGGTGTATGATACCAGTAAGGATAATTTTAATGTTTCGTCTTTTTACTTGCAGTGATTTCAAGATGACGTGGCACCACTCGAATGATCCTCCGTAGTGAACATGTATTGGGTTTCATCTCTTGTTAAAATATATAAGCCGTCTTTCGTCTCAGAATTTGCTATAACTGATTTCTGTCATAATGCAGAACAGTAGTTCACACTTGTCCAGGAAGGAAAGAAATAAATAATCAGGTGAATTGAAATTAACACAAGTGCAGAATCCATTTATTCAAGTCAAACTATCTTGTGAAAAGTTATAACAATGTGTTGAACAATTTAAAATCTAAAAGTACAATCTATTATAGTTCTAGTTATAATGAGTCTCATCACTTAAAGTGTAATAACGTAATTTTATATCTGTTTGAACTCGCTTCGTTTCGTTTCGAACCGTTTCTCCACCGGTCAAGTAAAACGGATTCCATTTGTTTTCGTGTTCTTAGTAAATTAATTCTGGGATCTTACATTTAGATTCAGCGTACGGACTAAGTACATTTGCCTATTGAACCTAGTCACCACAATGGTAAGTTGTAGAAACTGTGTCCATCATTTCAATGACATTCTGATACTCCAATTTGTCATCTTTTGGGACAGTAACCAGAAAAGGAACAAATTCCTCCGAAATGTAGCACAGAAATGACGACAATTGATTGAGTTCTATTAAATAATTTAACATTCCTTTCATACAATTTGAAATGTCTGGATGATTCCCAGATTTTTTGAAACGGTCATAAAACAGTTTATACTTGGTTAGAGCGATTTCTAATAAATCAGTTTTTATAACTGCGCAGTTTGGATGTTTTATAATTAATAAAATCGAGTAAAAAAAGTTGGTAACATCAGAAATGGGCTCCGTGCAAGGATTATTGAAATTAAATATATTATCCAAACTATCAGAAACGGTCTTCCACAGCGTCTGTGTTTCATTGAGTTCTACTAGGCAATTCAATATTCCTATCGCGCTTTCTGTCATATCACAGATATATAAAGTACATGCACTGTACTTACAAATCAGTTCGTAGCACTGCAAGAGACTTTATAACAAAGCAGTTCTGACCACCTGACAGCTGGGATGCTTAGACATGTCGAACATCGAGTCAAGCAATCTAATAACATCTCCATAGTATGTTTTTTTAACAAGCGTGACCAGAAATACTTTGAAATCATTAGCAAGAAAAATAATATCGTCTCTTTTGTCCAATTCTGCTAAACAAGTTAATATTTCCTTCATACCTCTCACAATCAATTCGTGCTTATTTAACTGAATTCCAAATTTAAATGTCCATTTGTAGATTTCTAAAGTCAACTCTGTCAGATTGAATGTTTCAGTCGTACAATTTGGGTTGGTTTCAATTCTGGAAACCGCGTTATCAGTAAGGAATTTATCATCTGACTCCGCACCAGAAATTGAGCGCACAAAAGAAATGATCTCTTTCTCAATTTTTAATATCTCAGGTAACCGATTCAGTTGAGTTAGGCATTTCAACATTGCTACTACGGTATCTAAAAAAAAGTCGTCGTAACTCCGTTTTGATATACAAGAATTAAAGATGAACTCAAGTATTACTACAGCAAACTCCTGCAAATCTGTCTTTATGTCCGCGCGAGTTGTTTGAATTGAATATTTGATTACTGGTTCTGTAACTTTGAACAGTTCGAATTCGTAGATTTGTAAAGTACCTGCCCGCTTCAGTAAATCCACGACCAATTTCATGTCAAGGATTACGTCCAAAATTTCTTCCCGCCTATTCATATACGTGAGACATTCGATTCTACCTCTACCACACTGCAACGTTGATTTGTTGTTCTCATTTTTTCGAAAGTAATCGTAAATTGTATTATACATTTCCAGTGTGACCTGAAAGAGTTTGTTCTGTACATCACAATTTGATCCTATTCCTCTAGTTATTTTACACATTCGGTGACAGATATTAGACATGTCGACTAATTTATAACTATAGCTCGATTCGGACCATCCAATTGATAATTCATTTATTGACTCAGCCATTCTTAAAATATCTGTCCATTTTTCTACATAAGAGAAACAATCTATTACACCATACACAATTCCAGGAATGTCCGGAAAATCACGTCCACTCTTCAAATATTCAAAAAGGATGCCGTACATTTGAGCGGCTCTTTCGACTAGACTACGTTTAACATGATGGGTTATGTCTGGGTTATCTCTTGTAGATTTTAGCAATTCGGCAGACAAGTCGAACGCTTTCAAATATTCCAGCACACCAAATGAAAGTTTAAATCCAACCAAGAGTCTACTGCAGAGTTCACTCAATTTTAAAATTTCACCTTCTCTACTCAAGTCTATTTCTAACAAATTCACAATTTTCTTACAAACACAATTTATAAACCACCCAGTGAATAACTCAGTCAAGTCATTTCCTTCGCCACTCGGCTCACTGAAATATTCATGTCTGGTTTCATTAAATGACTGTTCAGCTTCATCATATTTGCTCTCTTGTACAAGTGCAAACAAACGCTGCTTGTGCGTGTTCATCAAATTGACTTGCATCAAAGTAACCAATTCAATAAATTTCATATATTGAACATCTATATCATTCGACGGAATGTGCTGAGAAATAGAAATGGCATGCAGAAGACAATTCCTTTCATAATCACTACCAGCCACGGAGTCTATTGGAACTTCAACTGTATGTATAGCTTCTTTTAGTATTTCTTGTCCAGATATCAATTCGACGTCATCGCGAATGACTTTCTGAACCAATCTGTGAACACTGATGTTGAATTGACTCTCTTTGGTTATCACGGAGAATTGCGATAACAATTTTACCGCCTCTAATACACTAGATTCATTTATACTTGTGTTATTTTGGGACTCGCCTTTCTCCGGAATATATTGAAGTAGTTGAATCTGAATGTTGTCAGAGTTGAAATAAGATATGATTTGCATTATTCTCACTGCCAAGTAATTCTGATTTTCAATTTTGTCTAATGTAATCTTCCAAGTACTGCCAATTGTTTTCTCATGACTATCACAATCGAAATTTAAAACTTGTTCCGCATTCGTTTGGAGTAAATCCAAGTAGAGTTTCATCACTCGTTCTGCTCCGAGATAATCATCTGCACATACCTTTTCAATATATGCAGCTGCCTGTCTGATAGCCAATGGAAGATTCTGCAACTCTGAAGCAATTTTACTTGCCAGCGCAAATTCTTCATCTGTTTCTAACTTAAGGTATGACCTCAAGAACTCAATGGAATCCTTTTCTGAAAACACGTTTAGAACAATCAAATCCGTTTTACGGTTCCACACCCGATTTCTGCTCGTAATCAGGACGTATAGCCCCATTGTCTTTGGTGACTTAATTGGGAGATAGGGTTTAACGATTTCATATTGTTCGACGTTATCAAATATAAAGAGCGTGCTGGTTTGCTCGAAACGTTTGTAAATTCTTAAAGCGAGTTCAACCAGAGTCAAAGTACCCTTTGTGTTCAATCCTATTTCATCTGCAAGCCCGTTAAATGATTTCACGATCATGTCAGTCGTCTCAGCGTTGATCCAAATAACGTTGAAATAAAATTTGTTACGGAAATATTTCCAAGCGTAGTGTATCGCCAGAGTTGTCTTCCCGATACCGCCCAGTCCGCTCACTGTTGTTATTACAGTCGTGTCGTTGCGCCCATCCTCATCACCATTTAGACCTGTAATTGATTTGTGCAAATATTCCATTTCGTCTAGACGTCCGGTGAATACAGAGACTTTCTCTGGGACTTTGAACCAAATAGAGCTGGGATCAATTGTACGTGCAGGCTGATTTGAAGGGATTCCTTCTCGTTTAGGCAGCTCTTGGGAAATCGTATCTAAATATTCGGATATCGTAATTATTAAGTCCTGCAACGTAATATACGGAGTAAATGAACTATTGCGGATGCCCTGTCCGTCTCTCCGTACTTCTGTCGGTTCGAATGAAAGATATGGAGTTATTACTTAAATGTGTTTCTGACTGTATAATATGGCTCCAAAGTAAATGCTCGAAAAAGCCTAAAAAATCGAGTGTGAGATAACGCTTCATGGCAAAGCACTGGGTCTACGTAGGTTCGTTTCCAGAATGAATAATACAGATCGCAGACATCATCGAGGAACAAAGAGAAGCAACAGAGAAATGGTACAAGGAACTTAGGAATCAACATTGTGCAAATCGTCCATGAATCCAATTATTTTGAAATAATTAAATGCAGAAGCAATAATGCAAAATAAATTTCGCAATGAAGAGGAAAGAATGATATGCTAGCAAGTTTGAATAGAAGCGATATCTCTTAAACCAATTATTAAGGAATCGCAGTACCTTATTGGATTGAGTAAAAGAAATTTGTCGAAGTAATACAAAATAAATATCGCAATGACGAAAAATGGATGATTGAAAAATTGATTGATGAATGTTTGTAAATGTCAATATAAGCGATACCTCTTAAATCAATTATTAGGGAAGCCCAGTACCTCATTGGATTGAGTAAAAGAACTTTTTCGAAGCAATAATACAAAATAAACAGTCGCGACTGGATAATAACCCGTGGAAATTTTTAGTGGTTGAGAGGTTGTGGAGAGTGGTTGTAAAAAGTAAAAAGTGGCTCGCGATATGAGTAAGATGTAACCTCCCATGTTAAGAGATGGGGATGTAACCTCCCAAGTTAAGAGATGGGATGTAACCTCCCATGTTAAGAAATGGGATGTAACCTCCCATGTTAAGAGATGGGGATGTAACCTCCCATGTTAAGAGATGAGATGCACCTCCCATATTAAGAAATGGGGATGTAACCTCCCATGTCAAGAGATGGGGATGTATCCTCCCATTCAAAGAGATTTAACCCATGATTTTTCAACTTTCACAACACCCCTAACAGGTCAGGACATCATAAACTATTTCAGACTTCGGAGATGGGCTAAAAAGAAAGTACTTCATTTGTACAGGCGGATTTTGGCGGAAAGGATGCTAATACATTAAGAAAAATTGGGTTACGGGTATACATACAATGACTGTCCCTTGTCAGCGTTGATGGGTAATTACAAGTCCAATCTTATAGTGCCGGTTTTACCATGCTAGCTGATGCTGCAGTTAGTGACTCGATTTTCGACGCCACAATAATTGACATGTTGATCATCGGTTACGTAAAACTAATTTTAAATAAGAAATGTCTTCGAAAAATGCTATATGGCGGTAATATAAATGTGTCCCTTTAATCCTTCTAAATATTATCGTTTTAAAAAAAATCGAGGCGTGCAATCATTAGGGTTTTGCCATTCAACGGCTATAACGAATCACTATTTTATAACTCGTAAAATGATGTCCTTACCAGCTACGGACATGAATCTTTCATTTCTGAGAACTTCAACTAATTTTTCAACTGTCGCACCGGTGCGATTTATGTTTATCCACTTCCTAATACCCAGTGTAAGAAACCCGTGAGTTTGTGATCTGTCCATAGCGACTGTGAACTTTGTATCCTCCAACTGTGAAATCGTGAGTCCCATTGCCAAAAATAATCTGTCTCTATTAGAAACCAGTTCTCCATCCTCAAGAAATATGCTAACGATCCAGTGCACATCAGATTCCGTCAGAACTGTTACAAAATACGTATATACTCTCTATTTCTGCTTCTAAATTGAATTAAATAATACATACTTTGATTATCCATCTTGATTTATAAGGTTGAAATATAAAATTGTATAAATACAATTAGAATCAATCCGGCCACAAATATTTTACCTCCTCAAATTTTACTGGAAACTGTTTTTACCATATGTTAGCTAGTTTATTGATTGCAAGTGATACTTTTACTGCAGTGTGCAATAATAGCCGCCGCACCCAATTTAATTACGACACCCAATATTATTCGATGGAATTGAATGGTCTTATCTGTTAGGCTTATCAATATTTGCACATACTGATAGCAGGTTTTATTTCTGATCACTTAATAGCGTGCTCCCTAGCTATTACTTACGTACATTATGAGTTTCTCAGTTGTGCCAGAAAGGACCGGCAAATAATGAGTGCGCCAGCCCAGAGTAAGTTATGAACGTATCTAGGAAATCCTCTGTAGTGATTCACGAGATGGCGCAGCCTTGCTATCCGCATTGCCGTGCGAGGGTCACGTGTCATGTCGCACGACATGGGTCAGCATTCTTCCCTTCGGGAAAACCCCCATGCTATTAGAATACACATCCGAATGACAAGACTGTGCCATCTCGTGAGTCACCCTCACAAGATGCTCTGGCGCTGTCATTATTTTTCAGTCCTCTCTGGTTGTGCGCAATGTATACGCTCTCCACATCAGTCTATCATCTGTCTAGTCCGCTGGTAGGCATTATTGTATCTTCAATTATTTATTCCGAGGGCTTAATATTTGCAAGGTTATACGCTGGGACGCGTACATCTTTATGTACGATTCCGCGTTCCTAAGCAGATGTGTTTGGGAAGATTTTTTCTGAGGTTGATGCGACGGGATGGCCCGAGAATAGTGGAAATATAAAGACCCCTTGCGTCCAATGTATTCAGCTTGTTTGTAGAACAACAGAGTAAAAAATTTACAACGGGAAAATGCGATGAGATAATGTGTCAAACCAGACAGGGTTGGACGTGCCAAAAGTCCCACTTTCGAAATTGCTAAATTGCCCCGTCGTCATTTGCGCAGGTGTATTGATATTATCATGCTCATGCAAGATGGATGATCTGCGATTCTAATTGCAATGCTAGCAATTGTACAATGCACTCCTCCGTCACGAAAAATACATGTCAGTGTTCGAACAAACATAATGACGAATGTCAACTGATTATGAATTTATGTTTCATTTTCGAAAGTATGTATGGAAATTGAATCTTAATGATTTAAGCTGGAAGCAGCAAAATAATTATTTTGCCAAATTCCCTTGTCATCGAAATACGACGTGTAAACAATTTTACAATGATTTTACGGCTAAAAAGTACCGGGTCCTGATGACGATGTCATTGACAACATTGACGAGGGAGCCTCCTCAATCGTCATGTTGCATAACATTAATAATTTCTTTTATTAGAAACATGTTGCCAGCATACAATACAAACGTGAGAGTGAGGAATTCAAGTTTTCATTTTGTATAAGATTTAATTAATAATTCAAGGGAACAAGGAAATAATAGGATTCCCCACGTGTCACCCTAAGACCGATCCTTTGTGAATTGCATTACTGTCACACACGAAATCTCTTCATTTACATTATTTATTCAAACTTGAGAAGTGGACTGAATGACCCGAAAGTGTTAAGTTTGTGATAAGAGAGTCTAACTGCTCACAAATTAAACAAACATTTCTTTGTTATTTATTCACTCCTTTGGTGTGTACAAATAAGTCACAAGAGTGTGCATGTTATGCAAATACGTAAGAAATACGACAAAAATATGCATGCATAGTAAAATCCTTTTATGACATTTCTAGAATTAGATTTACGTCTGGCCCTAGGTCAGAGGTCACGTCTTCCCAACACAACATCTTCTCTCTGCATGTAGTCATCTTAACTTACCGTAATACAGTAATCAAACATAGCGCAGTCTCCTTGACCATTATCTCTTGCATTGGCTTACCCATATCAAATTTGACATAAACATGTATGACTTTTGAAGTATTTACGGGGTTGCCCAAAAATAATGCATGAAATATGCATAATTTATTATAAATTATAATTATCATTAAATTACACAATTTAAAAATTACTCGAGTTCATTTACATTCGCCGTACTATATGGTCGTTATTTGGCCAAAAGGGGTAGGTACCCCTAGTAGTAGTAGTATCACATTTAAGAAAAAAAATTATGACACACCCTGTATAACCTTGGATGTTTTGAAATAATAAATGTCAAGGATTTCTTTGGAAATTGACGTTTAAAGTCCGTCCAGGCTTTCATACGTTAGACAGGCATGAGCAAAGTTAATGGAGCTCAATTAAAAAAATTTATCCATGGACGGATGTCTGAGGAGATTTACAATTAATAATTAATTTATTCACTACAACTCGGACGAGAGTACGACAAACAACCAACTGCACAAACTAAACTACGCCTTCATTTGACTCAAATCCCATACAGTTATTAATATTATGCGCAAAGTCTGAGTTTCAGTTTGAAAATGGCGTCTAAATTTTCAAAAACTATTCTTGTGTTTTCAAATTTTATATTATTTTTAAGTGTGTCAGGATATTTTAGAGGGAGTGCGGCGGACGTTACGCCATATTGTGTAAAACCTGTGAACGCTACAATTTTACCAAAATGTGAAATTTCATTTTTTGAAGTTGGGACTTATGGAAGAGGAATCAATGGGACTTGTTTGGATTACAATGTATTCGTCGTCAAACCGAATCGGACTGCACCGACTTATCGTAAGTATAAAAAAAAATAACTGCCATTATCCACCCGTACAATCCAAAATCTTAGAATGTCCAAGTTAACCTGACAACATTTTCTTATAAGGTAAGATCAAGATCATACTGCCCAAATGAAAGAAATCCAGAGTCAGAGTCAGAGAATTCTTTATTAAAGTCATAATGCTCCATAGCCCATACAGTTCAAAATAGCCCATACAGTTCAAAATAGCCCATACAGTTCAAAATAGTCCACTTGGATATTCAAATTTTGGAAATTTATCATTCACATTTTCTCTTTTATGAAAGTATGAGCTTACCTAGTAGGGATGTTGTCGAGTTGCCTTCATACTCAATAGTTTCCGTTATCAGTCAAATGCTTATTTTTATTTATTGGTTTGTTTGTACAGGATCTAGGACGGCGGCGGACTACACGTACTTCTCGAGTATTTACGACGATGAACTCCCGCTCTACGGAAGAATCGTTTGCAAATCTAATTTCTCAGTCGATTTTGATTTTGAAGGAACAGGGGTAAAATTATATACGGATTCTATGAAAAATATTTACAATTTTTTTAAGTGTTTTAAGTAATTCAAGTTAAAACTCGTCTGCAAAGATTCGTAAATATATTTTTGAACTGATTCAATGGTGTATAGCTCAGATTTGAACAGACGAGTTTTAACTTTTACTAAATAATACACTTAGGCGGTCGATTTTTCACAAATCTGGAAAGGCCATTGGGATAAGACGCGGACGACGTCGGCGCAAGTTCTTCTGACGCCGGAAGCCACAGGGAAATACACATTTTATTCAACGGCAAATCCAGAAAATCGTGTCTCATTTTTTTTATTTTCGGAGCGTAAGTCCAAAATAATTTTTATAATACGACAAAAATTAAAGTAGACATGTTTCATCGAATTTTGAAAAATTATAGTTCAATGATAAAAATAATGCATTAAAAAAATTATTGATGATGATTGCAGGAGGGAGCAGACCGTACATGGTTGGTGGGTCAAGAATCTTATCAGGAGTCAAGGTGAATGAAACGACGACTATCATCCCATGCGTTGCGTCTGACCAAATTGCTAATGTCACACTTTACAAAAAAATCAATGAGGTCGGTGTCTACATTTATAAATCGATTAATTAACATTTAAAAAAAATATATATTTAACTGCCTAAGTTAACGATGATGCCAGATATAGCCGTATTTATTGCCTATAGTAAATAATTATTCTCCGGTCGTGCGTTAAATTCTCTACAAATTGTAAAGCTCCGTTTTTTTAGGCAAAGTGTCAATTGGCCAAATTTTTATATTTTGACCATTTTATACATTTTTTTGCATCAAATATTTTTCTTGAAAGGTATGGGTCAAAGTGAATTCAAGCGTTCCAGATGTACCAATTCCCTATGACCCACAAAGTGGATTTCTTTTAAATTCTACGGATGCCTCTGGCGGAGACTACAGATGTTTCGCGGATGATGGGAATGGGAATTTATTGAACACTGATTATGTCACAGTTCATGTCAAATCCGAAGCTGGTGAGTCACGTGTCACATAGCAAAATTGGAAAACCTATTTATAACGTACTATTAAATTATTCCTCAAAAATAACGTGCTTTATGGTAATTGAACGTCATAAGGAGGTTTCAGTCTAAAAACGTTGCTAAATATAATTAATTATTCCAGAGGAACAATCTCCCGCACAGCCGAAACCGGAGATTTTGACAATTGAAATTAGAAATAAAACAGCCTATTGTTACACAACGGAAAATCGGACAGATTTAAAATTTTCAAATGTGAATGGAAGGAATCCTACGGAACTCAGACTCTTGGAGCAGTGTTTGAGGCGGGTAAGTCCCCGGTTCAATTCCTAGTCACTACAAATAAAATAAACAACATTAATTTCAATATTTCTGACTAGAAAAACCAATACTGTGGAAGCCATTCTTACCATTCGAAGAAAGACGGGAGGACACCGCAGTATACATCATGTCCAAACAATTCCACGAGTTGTCTCATCATAACGGATGCGCATAACATGGGCCTCTTTTACTGTGAAACCACAGATGGCGAAAATACAGTCATGCAAGAATATTTCACAGGGCTGGATGGAAATATTTGTAAACAATTATATAAATTAATTAGTCAGCCGAAGAAGCATGACACTTAAATGTTTCTTTTTGTAATTTACTACTCCAGATACGAATATATCACAGGCTGCGACGAATGTTCTGCTAAGACCAACATGGACGCCCAACGGAACAGCGCTTCAGACATCGACACCTTACGATTTTTTATGTTCATCTGCTGGATTCAATTTTCTAGGAAATCCATTCACTTTATCTATCAAGTACAAAAATGGATCTATTGTCAAGTTGCATGGTAGGTTTGAAATATAATATTACTAGAAAATCCACTCTAGCTAGCTAAGGGTAGGTACCCGTAGTAGTAAGAAAGATTTGATAATTCTGCCATCGTCAGTGACGTCACCATTTCGTCAATGACGTCATCATTATGTCAATGACGTAATCATTACGTCAATCACGTAATCATTACGTCAATGACGTCTCCAATTCGTCAATAACGTCATCATTTCTTCAATGACGTCATTATTTTGTCAATTACGTCATCATTTAGTCAATGACTTCATCATTTCATCAATGACTTCATCATTTCGTCAATAACGTCATCATTTCGTCAATGACGTCATTATTTCGTCAATGACGTCATCATTTCGTCAAAGACGTCATTATTTTGTCAATGACGTTACTATTTCGTCAATGACGTTATCATTTCGCCATAGACGTCATTATTTCGTCAATGACGTCATCATTTCGTCAATGACGTCATTATTTCGTCAACGACGTTACTATTTCGTCAATGACGTCATCATTTCGCCAAAGACGTCATTACTTCGTCAATGACGTTACTAATTGGTCAATGACGTCACTATTTCGTCAATGACGTCATTATTTTGCCAATGTGGTGATCATTTCGTCAATGGCGACTTTATTTCGCCAATAACGTCATCATTTTGTCAGTGACGTCATCATTTTGTCAATGATGGCAATATTTCGTTATTGACGTCATTATTTTGTCGATGACGTCATTATTTTGTCAATGACGTCATTATTTCGTCAATGATGTCATTATTTTGACAATGACGTCATAACTTCTACTGACCGAGACACACACATACAGAAAGAGTCACATGGGCTATTATATATGTATTTAATAATGTGTGTTAATTTTTCCATTATAGAAATGGTCTCATCAAGAAGATTATTTTTGACGACTGACATGGATGAAATAATTTGTGAAGACCACGTGTGGACTACGAATGAACTAATTACTTCTGGAGTTAAAATCAGTGTTACACGTATGTAAAATAACTTACTTCTCTAGATTGTGCATAAAATATATAATCTAATTTCAATTTATTTTTTGTGGTATTACAATTCTAACAGCCAAGAGATGTGAGTTCTCGCAATTCGCTTGTAAAAATGGTCAATGTATCAGAGAAGCTTGGCAGTGTGATGGGGATCGGGACTGTGCAGATGGTTCGGATGAAGAGAATTGTCATTGTACGATTTAATTTAATTTATTTTCCACGAATTTATTGAACTCTTAATTCAATTTGTGTATAATTTATTCAGCACATCATTGCAAAAATGGGAACTTCAAATGTAACGACGGCCGGTGTATTCTGTCCAGCAAAAAATGCAACAATATCGTAGAATGTCTCGATGGCTCTGATGAAACCATTGAAACTTGCAATAGTAAATAAATACGTTTTTTTTTTCAATGTTTTTCAAAAATAATTTTAATCTTTTTCTAATTTTCTTCAAAATACTTTCAAATTTTTATAGAATTTTTTTTCAAAAACACTTTTTTTTCGAAAGGGTTAATTTTTTCAAAGTTCTAAATTTTTTTCGAAATTTTAACAGGTACGTACTGCAGTAGTTACTCGTCCTTCAAATGCACGACTGGACAGTGTGTTCCCACTTACAATATTTGTGATGGAACCAAAAATTGCCTAGATGGCTCGGATGAGGCCGAAGCGTTATGTTCAAGTAATGTTTTATTTGAAATTTCCAATTTTTTGAAAAACATTTTTATCGTTTTCATTTTTTCTAGAATATCACCCACATTTCAACTCAACCAAAACAGATGTCACATTCACACCAAATTCAATGAACGAACTTGTATGTAAATTGAATCCATACTTATTGGAAAGATTCAAACCAACGATTTCTTGGTGGAGGAGAGGAGAGGTGCCTATAATTTATTTCACTAATTGTGCCTACTATTAGGGCTACATTCAAAATATTATTAATTTTTATACAGAATATAACCGATCCGGACCGATTATGCCAAGGAATGACAGGATTAAAATTGTCTCTACGTTTTGAGAATGTGACTGCGGATGATAATGGCGAATTCATTTGCATAGCAACAAATAAATTGAAAAAAGCGACTCAAGTCTTTCAAGTCACAGTTCGTCACCCAATTTCACAGTCTACTACAACAAATTCGCCGTTGACGTCCAGAGATGGCGGCGGCGGCGGCGGCGCAGACTCACGTCCCCAAAGTACCCAAGAGTCCAAAGAGGGCGTATGCAGTTGCTCCAATGAGTCTTCTCCTGGAATTTTGGGAAGTAAGTCTGAAAAATTTGAAATCTGACACTGGATTTTCAAAAATTCAAAATTTTTGGAACTAAAAAATTATTTTTTTTTGTAGTAATTTTGATGATCCTTGGAGTGATTGCGGTTTTTGCTGTAATCGGTCTGGGTGCAAGATATGTGATCATGAAAAGAAGAAATGTTGCGCCACCTGGATCCGTTCGAATGCAGGATGATCAATCAATTGTGATGAATGGCCTTTACTAAATTCCAAAATTTTTAAAATACGAAAGTATAATCCATAGAAATTTTGCGTAATTTCAACCGAGTTTTTATTTTGATGTCAGTCTAAATTGTCAATATATTAAGAAATTGTGAATATTGTGAGATTTGAAATTAGTAATTAATTAATTATAAAATATGAAATTATTGGTTATGAAAATTTAAATACATTTTTGAGGTGATAGTTTTTACCTTTTCAATGAGATAATTGTAATTAAGAATCCAATTAAATAATAAAC
This sequence comes from Protaphorura quadriocellata, assembly GCA_034698945.1. Lineage (NCBI taxonomy): Eukaryota > Metazoa > Arthropoda > Collembola > Poduromorpha > Onychiuridae > Protaphorura > Protaphorura quadriocellata. Next base: position 26,458 of record JAQGCA010000292.1, read on the forward strand.
GTGGTGCTCAAACTCAATATAATGAGGATTTTTACAAAATGGACGGAAATCTAACAACATCGAACGGGGTAAATTGTACGCTAATTTGCCCCACTATGGTGCATTTGGGTTACTATATTCGTATCAAAGTGGAGCAAATTTGCCGACTCCAAACTTTCCAGACCTAAGCAGAGAGGTCAAGAACGGGTTCGTGTAAACCAACCAATTTATAAAATAAATGTAAACACATACGACGCAGAGTATGAAAAATACAGTACAGTGTGGATCAAACGTTAGCTGTCCTTTTTCTTTGTGTTGTTCCCACCATAACATAAGTTGATTGTCTCGACGGTGGGATCAACTTCTGTAGGGGTCATTTTTGCGGTTAAGAGGGATCGACATAATGACCTTTGGTGACCTCTGGACGTGACCCAAAATTTTTGTGAGCCTGAGTACTCTGAGAGAGCTTAAATCTGGTGTCTGATTTCCCATTTGAGCTGATCTGTCCACGCGCTATATACCACATGGTTGTAGCCATTGCTGATCCTGAAATATGACGGCGACAATAGATATTAATCACCTTGTACACGTACGTACTCGAGATAACAGTTCATAGTAAATTTGCGTATTTATTATTTATAAATGCGATTTATAAACAAATACCTTAATATTCTAGCCAATTATCTGAATTAGTAACTATAGTCTCTTCAAAAAATTCTTAGAATTGTTAATTACAATTTTGAACTATTTGAACAAGAGTTAATTTTGACGCGAGCCATCCATTTTAGTCAGTTTTATATCATTGTTGATTATATTCGCATTACAAATTCTAAGAATTCGTATAAGTTTTCCAAGAAAACATCTAAAGCGGTTGGTTAAAAGCAGTTGTTCCGGAGTATTGATAGTGGTCCAGTTCGATGAGTGTGTTCGTGCATACAATAATCAACATGTAATTAGGAGTAGAGTAATGGGGTAGAACAACACATATCCAGAACAATTTCATCATTAAACTAATAGGTAAAATTCCCCATGTCGCCAAAGTAGTCATTAATGTTGGTTAGGAAATTTGTAAAGTGGTTGAATCCAACATGGGTTAATCTTGGAGACAAAAAATCAGATTTTTCAACCAAAATATCTTGCCAGTAAAATATGAAGTTTCTCCAAACCGGTGAATCAAAATTTTTAAAAATATTGCATCGGCAGATATTTTAAAAAATATTATTTTGCCCGCTTTTCTGTCACAATCATCGTCATTTTCATGGAATACAATTTTATTTCAAACCCGTGCTCGCATGGCCCTGCCTCTATCTAAAGCTAGCAAACCTGCGAAATGAAGCTGATGTGGTCACTAACAAGGGAAGTACTCCGGCTATCACACCGATTTTAACCACGAGCAGCTTATTATGACTTTTTCAGTTGCGACTGGTCATTCCATTCAAATTTAAAAGAAATGAACACTATTTTTTGATATAACACTTTATTATATTTATGTAATGTAAGTTTAAATTTGTGAGACAAAATATACGGAAATTAGGTAGAAACGTTAGTGTTTTGATGCTCTAATTCATTATTCTACAACTTTTTGTGTTTTTCAAAGAAAATGTGTTGATTTCTTAAAAAATCTGTGAAAAATGACTTGGACTATCTTTCTGAAAAGTAATGTTTTTTTTTTTTTTAAATTTTATGGATCCTGCAATCTGAGTTTGGTATAAAATAAATTGTCAGAACGAAGACATCAAACAAAATTTTCTTTTTTTGAAAACAAAAAAAAACGCGTATATTTTTATGACCGCGGCAGAAAAGACTTTAGAGGTAAATCCGCGAGTTACGCCTGCAGAACGTTCTTCATCAATTATCACTTGACTAATTTGAACTCATTTCACCTGAAAATAGATAAGAAATAATGATTTGTAATTAAGTACGTTTCGTTTACATTTCCCATCGAGTTGCTGGCCTCCCATCCTACGTATCCTTGACAGTGAATTCCAGTAAATTGTTGACTGTATACACTGGAATTCCAAAATTAATCGTTCAATTCCGTGTACAACACTGTACGTCATATTTTTTTGCTCCAAATGAACGTTTTTTTTAGTCAAGTTGTCTAAACGAAAACAGAAATTATTCAGATCCAGATTATAATTTGAACTCGTTACACCTGTAGAAAATCGTGGAAGGATTAAAGCGTTAAAAATTAATTAACCAATTAATTAAACAATTAATTAATTAACAAACTAACTAAACAATTAATTATTTACCAGTCAATTAATAAAAATTGTTGTTAATTGTTAAAGTAAAATTGAATTCGTAAAATGGGATTCTTCAGAATATTAGAATCCGAGGATGATGGAGAAGAAAATTGTACAAGACCAAGTATAACTGAATTCCCAAACGACCTTTTCACACAAGAACAAAGGAAAAATGGGTTTGTGGCCATTCATTTTGTGGCCACCCTGTACATATTCTACGCATTGACCATTGTCTGTGACTATTACTTCGTGCCATCTGTCGAGCGAATCGCAAAAAGTAATTAAATTAAATACTATTTCGATTTTGCAAAAAAAAATAAACATTTTAATTGATTTGAATTATTTTTTAGGACTTAAAATCCCGAGTGAGATTGCTGGTTGCACAATTCTAGGAATTGCAAATTCGTCACCAGAATTGCTGACCAATGTTGTCGGGACGTTCATTACGCAAGGGGACTTGGGAATTGGGACCATTGTTGGAGCCTCGGTGTTTAATATTTTAGCAGTCGGTGGTTGCATCGGATTATTTACCAAAAAGGTACGAAAATTGTGTCAAAACCATTTTTAATAATTTTGAAATCGATAAGAATGAAGGAAGGGTGATGGACTGAGCGCCAGATTTAATTTTGAGGTCCCGGGTTCGATACCTGCTCGACTCAGTTCTCAAAAAGTGTCCGGGACACTTCTTTTTTAATTATTATGGCATTTTTTACAATATTTTCTACAATTTTTGAATAAAAAATCCGATTTTCTAGACCGTTCCAATCCAATGGTGGCCAATAACGAGAGATACGATTTTTTACATACTCTCTGTCGCTGTTTTGTTCCAAGCATTGGTTGACAGCAGAATCAATTGGTACGACGTGGCCATATTGATTACATTGTACCTCGTGTATTTGTTGGGTGAGTCAAAGTCAATGCACTTGTCAACTATACAAATGTGTAATGTTTTTGTTTTTATCTAATCACAATGAACTTTTTGCAGTCATTTACTTCAATTCTGCTGTGAGACGGCAATACAAGCGAATTATATTTTGGCCGATAAGAAAATGTCAAAGCAGGTCATACGATTTGCCCATCACAGCCAATGACTGCAAATCAGTTGACAATTCTTTGAATTCTTCGGAAACTGACGAAGAATTAGAAAAGTTTCATGACTCTGCTTCTGAACCTGAAGGTAAAAAATAATAATAATTAAAAATTATTTAGAAATTAAACAAAAATTATTATTCTGATTTATTTTAGCTCACCTGACATTCTGGACACTCCCTTACGGTCAAGAATGGTACCATTGGCTGGAATGGTTCCTTAGTTGGCCAATTCGTGCCATTCTTGCCCTCACGATCCCTAATTTCGAAAATCCAAGATGGAAGTCTTGGTATCCAGTCACATTTTTCATGTGCGTCGTTTGGAACACTGCCCTATGTTACATCATTTCTTGGATGGTCACCGTCATTGGTAGGTTTAATTTAATTGTTTATTTATTTATTTTTGTTTATTATTTGAAGACCACAACCTAATATTTTCATCGTTTTCTTTAGGTTTCACATTTGACTTGTCTGATTCAGTGATGGGGTTAACTGTAATTGCTATTGGGACAAGTGTCCCACAAGTCATGTCTTCGCTCATCGTTGCCAGGAAAGGTATGTCACAAGGACATTTAGGGTAACGTTTCCGAATTTTGACCGACGACACAAGCATATTTAGTGTAACGTATGCTAATTATGAGTATGACTGACGCCACAAACATATTTATGGTAACGTATGGTAATTATGACCGACGCCACAAACCTATTTTTAAGACCGACGCCACAAGCATATTTAGTGTAACGTATGCTATTTATGACCAACGCCACAATCATATTTAGGTGACTTATGTTAATTATGACGGGTAACGTATGTTAATTATGACGGGTAACGTATGCTAATTATGACGGGTAACGTATGCTAATTATGACGGGTAACGTATGCTAATTATGACCGACGCCACAGACATATTTAGGGTAAAGTATGCCAATCATGACCGACTCCATAAGTACATTTAGGGTAACGTATGCCAATTATGACCGACGCCACAAGCATATTTGCGGTAAAGTATGCAAATTATGAGTGACGCGACAAGCATATTTAGGGTAACGTATGCCAATTATAACCGACTTCAGAAGTGCATATTTAGTGTAACGTATGCTAATTATGTCCGACGCAACAATCTTATTTATGGTAACGTATTTTAATTATGACCGACGCCACTAGCATATTTACGGTAACCTATGTTAATTATGACCGACGCCACAAGCATATGTAGGGTAAAATATGCTAATTATGACCGACACCATATACATATTTAGGGCAAAGTATGCTAATTATGACCGACGCACACCATTATTTAAATTTTAATATGAAATTTCAGGATACGGAACAATGGCAATGAATAACGCAATTGGATCGAATATTTTCAATATCCTGATCTGCCTTGGAGTTCCATGGATGATACAAATACTGCAACACGTGAACACAGATCCTTACATCCAGATCCAATCAGGCGGGCTCATCTACTCAACACTCATGCTCCTGCTTTCCATGATATTTCTCTACATTCTTCTCTTCTTCAACAAATTCAAGTTTGACAAAAAATTGGGTGGAATATTTCTAATCGGTTATTTAGTTTTCCTCGTTGTTGGCTCACTCTTCGAACTAAATGTGTTCTTCCAAGTCAATTTACCTGCTTGTGAATTATGATGAGAGTCAAATGCTTTATAGACAAAAATTGCATCCACAAACACAAAGTCGCAACGTAACTTCTTAAGCGTGCGATTGTGAATTGTGTGCTGCAATTTTAATGATCTCGTTTATTTGGGATATTGGAACCGACATGTGGTTCAGAAAATAAGTAAAAGAAATGTTCACATCAATTTTTCACTACATTTTATTAGAATTTATAGTTTTAGGACTTGACGTAATTGAGTAAATCAAATATTCTACAAAGTATGTTCATAAAATATCGATATTTTGTAATAAAGACGATATTTTAATGCCAACCTTCCGCACGGAAATTCCGAATTTAATCGCTCCTATCAACGCAGTGTAAAACCATACACAATATTCATTTTAAATAGGACAAGCCATCATAGTGTAGTGCATCAAAATAACACGCTTTTGTTGGAATAGTGAAAAAATCAGTTTTTCTCTTCCGAATGCCCTGGTAGCGAAGAATCAACTTACTGCGAACCGGCCAAAAATTTTAAAATTACTTACTCTGGTGTGGAATAAAATAGTGTCTTCTATATCTGTTTCACATATATGCTCCGTATATGCGCTTACTCTGATGTTGAATGAATTTGTGTCTTCTGTATCTGTTTCACATGTATGCTCCGTATGTGTGCTTTCTTTGGTGTTGAATGAAATAGTGTGTTCTATTATCTGTTTCACATGTATGCTCCGTATGTGTGCTTACTCTGCTGTTGAATGAAATAGTGTGTTCTAAATCTGTTTCACATGTATTCTCCGTATGTGTGCTTACTCTGCTGTTGAATGAAATAGTGTGTTCTAAATCTGTTTCACATGTATGCTCCGTATGTGTGCTTACTCTGCTGTTGAATGAAATAGTGTGTTCTAAATCTGTTTCACATGTATTCTCCGTATGTGTGCTTACTCTGGTGTGGAACGAAATAGTGTGTTCCGTATCTCTTTCACATATATGCTGCGTATGCGTGCTTTCTGTGGAGTTGAATGAAAT
>JAQGCA010000293.1:0-32414 GCA_034698945.1 Protaphorura quadriocellata
CTCATTCTGAACTTCTGCTCCTTTCATCTTCAATTTTTTTCATTTAATAAATTCTTAATTTACTAGTTGTCTAAATTCGACCTCTTTCAGTCACACTCAGGGATTGTCTGGAGTAATACTAATGAAACTTCGCAATTGGCAATTGATAAATTTTAAGAATTTATTTTATCAACGTAAATCATCTATGCAAATAAAAATCATTGGGACAGTGGAACCTGATACTAATGTCCGGTTTAAGTCAATAAAATTATTGTGTGGTTTACGCTAGCAAAATAAATTGTCAGAATTCTTAAAATTTATCATCCTACCCGTAACATAATTTTTTGTAACCAAGCCAAAATAAAAACAACTATGTTCTTTCTCTGGGACACCCTGTATATTATAATTTTTTTATGGCCGCGCAATTTTTTATTGTAGTAATTACTAAAGAAATAATGCAAACTTAATGATTGCTTGGACAAAATACTTTCTATGTTACGAATAATTAAGAAATTCCAGTAATGTTTTTAAAACATAACATTTTGAGAAGCTGCAATTGAGGTACATGAAGTATTTCCTCACTTGAAATAAAATTTGATTCCATCTTCCCCGTAGCCAAAACGGTTCAAACGATCTACTAAAGAAGTTCGCGCGAAAGCGACACCAGGGGTATAAACTCCACCACTAAACAAGACGGAATAAATTTTGATTAGAATTCTATACAAAAGAATTGAAAATTAGACAGCATACCTTGATGGCAATTTGTCTCCTTCTCTTAGAATTGTGAGCGCAGAGTGAAGCAATGTAATGTTCGTACCTCCATAACCTGGATTTGTTCCCGTGACCTAGAGGCCAAATTATTTTAATTATTGTTGAAACTTCACGGATTAATTAACTTTAATTACAGATGAAAGGATATCTTCGACAATAATCGCCAAATTGACGGTTATAGGATTAGTGAGAATTTATTCCCTGCATTTAGAAAATTGAAAGCGTGGAATTATTCCTACCACAAGAGTTTTGGTCTTGTTTGGTGAAGTTGAGTGTTCATATTCATCTGAGACCTTTGCCAAACTTTCATCCCAACCCTTTCCAATGAGCGTGAATGTGTATTTGCATCTTTCCATTTCGCTTTGACTTGGTCCTTCTTTAGTGACGAGACCGAATGTAAGATATTCAGGGTACTATATATAAAAATTTACAACATTGTAATATTTTAGTAAATCCGAATATGGTGGAAAAACTAAATGTTAAGAAAAAGCAGGATTCACTAACCATTTCGGATTATATATTTCAGGTAAATAAATTGTTCAAACTTACCTTGTTCAGAAAATATCTTCCACATTTGAATTGTGCCATGACAGCTATGAAAATAGACAAAACGGTGACGACGAATACGTGAAATAATGTTGGGAATGCCACATAAGCCTTCATCTGGACTGGAGTTTGATTTTCCTCATGATAGAAATAACGCTGAGAACGTTCTACGACTCTTTGGTCAGGGAATTGATTTGGTAGACCAAATCCTGAGCAAACTTGGCTCTTATGAAGAAATCTACGTAGATTTTACGATTAAATACGATTAATATTAAAATTAACTGGATTTTTTTCATCGTTTTCTGATGTTAATTTTTATTGCCTTTGAGGAAGTTTGTACTTCGGCACTGGCATTGGCTTTGGGTACAATTGTTTGTCCAGTTTTTTCAACTCCCTAAATTTTGAAATGAAATGAATTGCGGAGTGGAAGGTCCCAAAATTAAACGAAGTTTTCTGTAAGTAAAATATAAATCTTAATAATCACTCAACACTCATCATAGCGATAGCGAAGTAGCAAGTGGCTGCATGTACAATATAGTTTGAGCCCAGTGAAGCCAAATTTTTGCTTACCTCTCCTCTAGTGGTGATCCCGAGATACATTTCAACTGAATTCAAATCTCCACCGAATTGTTGTTTCAAATAAGTTGTTCCTAAATCAGCTGGAATACTGTCCAGCCCACAAGCGGCAACAATGTACACATTCTTTTTATTTGCCTCTTCGTGGTACAACAATTGGATTTTTTCCATATATTGGGCTTCCCCACTTAAGTCCAAGTGATGAGTTCCTTCGGCCAAACATGCCTTGACGACAACCTCACCCCATAAAATGTAAGGTCCAACGCAATTAAGGACGATGTCACATTGTCTGGTCATTGTTCGCAGGGATTCATAATCTGCCACATCAGCAATCAGGGTGTCCACAGATGACAAGTCAACACCTTTACAGAAAATTGAATCAAAATTATGAGTAATGTTAAATCAATACGTAATATGAAATGTATATGTTACTATCAGGTTACAATAATACATCATGTTAAGTTGCTCATATCACAGTTATTATGAACCACCCTGTATTGAAGTGATGAATCTTTACCTGTATTTTTTGAAATCTCATTCACAATCATCTCTAATTTGTCCTTTGACCTGGCAGCCACTGCCCAAGTAAATTGTTCAGATTTATCAGCAACCTTCAAGAAATTGACAGTTTCTTGCACCAAGTATTTTCCTGTGAACCCAGTTGCACCGAAAATAACAATGTTGTATTTTCGCTTTGTCACTACTGACACTCCGTCATCTTGATTCGAATTTTCTGCTTCCATTTTAGTGTAAAATTGAAAGAATTATTCAAGGGAACTCAGGACAATGAGTTCCCTTGTGAGTCGTGAGCGCAGGAAATTGGATTTTACAAGTTTGTTGATCGTCTTTAACATGAAAGCAGCAAAAACCTCTTAAATAAGTACGTACATTTGAGGAAAAGATCTATTATTTTATGAGTGGTTAATAATCTTGCGGTTTCCCAGCAATTACGTAAAATTAATAAATTAATTACAATGCGTGGGTAAAGTGAAATCTATATTACCCTTTCATGCCATAAGGAATTACTATACTGCTGTTTTATATGCGTTTGAGATTTGAAACTGCTCTAGAACGCGTGTATCTTTTTCTACCACCACGATTTTCCTCAAATTTTTTGAACACTTATTTGTTAACCCTACCCTGGTTCTACAATCAATTTGGAAGGTCATTATACACGGGACCCTTGTTCCGAGGTCAAGTTCATTTTTGAAGACTTTATTTAATTCTCTAAGAATTTATGGGTATTGAACTGTTTTCCTCCTATCCTCCTCTACTTAAAATTGCTGCACATGGCAAAAAAAATAAGGTTCAAATGAATGCGAAAGATGGGATGAACACAAGGAAAAGTTAATTAACAAATAACTACGTTTTCCTCAATTTGTTGTTATCTTGAATGAACATGGACTCTTGTTTCTTAAAGTTGTTATTCTTAAGATTCGTATCGTCAAATAGATTTGACTGCTAATGCTTCAAATGTTTCTGGTCATTGTGAGACAAAAGTACATTGTGCTACTTCACACTTTTTACTTATTTAGAATACGAATTACAATATATAACATCGGTCAGCGTAAAATGTTGCACCCTTCTCTTTTGTTAAAATAAGAGATTCAAGGCCAAATGCGGGGAAAGGAACTTTTAATTGGATAATTCACTAGTGGTAGAATTCAGAATTATTTTAGTGGCAGAGTCGCTTAAAATCGTGGTTGAATAATTCAGGCGCGATGAATAAACTCATTAGAGATCCTCAAAATGATTTTCAAAATTCCCAAGTGCTGCGTCTGCGATTCAGAAGATGCCACATTAACTTGACGAGGTAATGTAACAATATCTAGCTTTATTTGAAATAAAACAGATTGCGCGAGTCTTATTATGAACCTCCCTGTATTTGACAAATCCTTTCTAATGTAGTATTTAAAAGTTGTAATTGCAGTAATTAAATAAATAATGTGAACTAATTCATTGGGTATATTGGTAAGACAAAATTGGGCGTAATTTTAATATTATCACAATTATGACATTTTAGTAGTGATTCTCAGAACACAGCATTTGAGACTTTTATTTTAACCTTCCTAATTATTGAGAAATTGAAAGTGAGGTAGGTGTATTGGTTATTTTCTTCACTTAAAAGAAAATTTGACTCCGTCTTCACCGCGGCCATAACGATTAAGTCGGTCCACTAAAGAAGTTCGGGCGAAAGCGACACCAGGGGTATATACTCCACCACTAAACAAACGAGAATACATTTTTATTAGCATTCTATAAAAAAAGAATTAAAAATTAGTTTGTATACCTTGATGGTAATTTGTCTCCTTCTTTCAGAATTGTGAGCGCAGAGTGAAGGAATATAATATTGGTAGCTCCATATCCTGGATTTGTTCCTTTGACCTAAAAGTCCAAATATTTTTATTATTGTTTAAACTTGCTGGATTAGCGTTAATTACAGATGAGTAAGACCTCTAATGATTAATCGTTAGATTTAAAAGATTTTTTTTTCTTTTTGAAAATTGAAGGCGTGGAGTTATTGACTTACCACAAGAGTTTTGGTTTTGTTTGGTGGGGTTGCGTGTTGATCCGTGACCTCTGTCAAACTTTCATCCCAGCCCTTTCCAACGAGTGTGAATGTGAATTTGCATCTTTCCATTTCAGCTGGACTTGGTCCTTCTTTAGTGATGTAACCGAGTGTAAGGTATTCGGGGTACTATTCAAAAAAATTGCAAATGGAGAAATATGTATGAATTTTGTTACGCAATAATGTCTTTTCGAGTAACGTGTTTCATTATTATGTTAAGAAAAATGGTTAGAAAAATCGTGTTATGTTAAGTCGAGTTATTTTTTTTAATCTACAATGCTCAAGCTTACCTTCAAGAGAAAATATCTTCCACATTTGAATTGAGCCATGATGGATAAGAAAAATGAAGTAATCATGAAAAGGAAAGCGTAAAATAATGTTGGTAAATTCGCGTAACCCTTCATCTGAACTGGAGTTTGATTTTCCTCATGATAGAAATAACGCTGAGACCGTTCTACGATTCTTTGATCCGGAAATGGATTTGGCAGAGCCCATCCTTTCGAGACTACGCTCTTATGAAGTAATCTGTGTGTAAGAATTTTCAAAGTTTTACACGGATTTCTTTTTTGTCGTTTTCTGATGTTAATGTTTGACTTACCTTTGAGAAAGTTTGTATTTTGGTACTGGCATTGGCTCTGGGTACAATTGTTTGTCCAGTTTTTTCAACTCCCGAATTTTTGACATGAAATGAATTGCAGAGTGAAATGTTCCAAAATTAATCGAAGATTTCTATAAGGAAAAATATGAGTATATTAACTACATGTAAATGTCAACTGCTCTGAGCTGTAAATTGTAACTCCAACCTTCCGAGGTCAAGATTATAAGGAATTTCTAGCTAAATACTATAAAATCTGTTACTAGAGAAGCCGAGATATATTTTTCTGAAAATCATGTCACACTTTGAGAATTTTGTCTAAAATTTCAATACCATTAAATTTTACAATATTCCGAAATAATAAACACTTTATAAAACCAGGTTTCATGGCGTAGATGCTCTCGAGTCGGAATAGTTTAAAAACTGCTTCGTAGATTTTCATTAATAAGTTGACCGAGAACTCTGACAATTTTTATTGATTTCCTTTGATTCAAAGTCGCGTATATTTATCGTGGACAATGGGTTTGCTTTTCGTCCGGGCCTGGGAAGGAACCCCAGTAGTTAAAAAAACGTCAAAACGTCCAATCTGTTAAGAGTGATCGAATCCTCAACACGGTAACAACACATAGCAAGTGTCTGTAATATAGCTACTTCAGGCGAAACAAATGAGAATAAGAATAATGTTCGTACCCCTCCGCCAGTGGAAGCTCCCAAATACACCTCCACTGAATTTAAATCCCCACCGAATTGTTGTTTGAGATAAGTTGTTCCTAAATCTGCTGGGATGCTGTCAAACCCACAAGGGGCAACAATATACACATTCTTCTCTTTTGCCTCTTTGTGGTACAACAATTGAATTTTTTCCAAATATGGAGCTTCCCCACTTAAGTCCAAGTGATGAGTTCCTTCGGCCAAACATGCCTTGACGACAACCTCACCCCATAAAATGTAAGGTCCAACGCAATTAAGGACGATGTCACATTGTCTGGTCATTGTTCGCAGGGATTCATAATCAGCCACATCAGCAATCAAAGTGTCCACAGATGACAAGTCCTCCCCTTTTCAGAAAATTGAATCAAAATTTTGAGAATTTCAAATTCATAGGTTTCTCCGATCACAGTTATTATGAACCACCCTGTATTGAAATGTTAGACCAAGAAATCTTTACCTGTATTTTTTGAAATCTCATCCAAAATCTTTTCTAATTTATCCTTTGACCTTGCTGCCACTGCCCAAGTAAATTGTTCAGATTTATCAGCAACCTTCAAGAAATTGACAGTTTCTTGCACCAAGTATTTTCCTGTGAACCCAGTTGCACCAAATATCACAATGTTGTATTTTCGCTTCGTCGTGACTGACGTTCCGTCGCCGTGATTTGAATTTTCAGCTTCCATTTTGTAGAACAAACTTTTTTCTTTAAATTGTACTGAGTTGTGTGGAGGACAATTAATTACTTTCTATAATGGGAATTATTCCGTTCGACTGTACTCAACACACCTGCGGATTTTGATTTTATACTCAATTGTTTTAACTGATTAATTAGTAACCATGGATTAATGCTATTTTGCACTGTCACTGTAGTGTGTCCTTTGGAACTGAACTCGGTATATTTTTTGGAATGCGGAATAGAGTGTATTAGTAAAGTAAAAGTCCAAAAATCGACTGTACTGACTGTACATCCCATGCATGCCCAGACTGTGTGTTTATGTTGAGCAATAACTTCATTAACATTTAACATTAAATTATACTATCTGAAGGTTAGTCTGGATAAGCCGTGTCCTATGTCATATGTAGCAGTATGCAGTCTACAAAGGAAACTCTGAAGGTCAAAAAGTGCACCTGATAGTGATTTCAACCATATATGAGTTAATTGTCAATTGTAAATCTTACTCACGCATTGCATTATGAGATAGAATGGCTCGTCAAAATTGAACTTATTTTGTCCATGTTTAAGGGCAACATTTTGTACGTACAGAATTTGAAAGGTCAAACATACTTTGACCTAAAGTATATATAGCATTTACTGTCACATGTTTCTTGAGTGCTATGCAATTAGTTAGCGTTCCAGGATGAGTTCACTAATGCATCCAAGAAATCTTAGCTGAATTATTTTTAATCGGAGTACGCAGTGACCCATAGCATTTTTTAGTAGTTTTGTCATACGCTTGTTATTTAATATTGTAGTAAGGTCATGAGTTTTGGATTGGATATGTATTTATTTAAGTCATTAAGTCCATATATGTACTAGCTCGCACAATATAAGATTCAAATATGCCCCATCGATTTATCAGTAAGTGTCGTCAATTCAGACTCTAATTATGCTTAACTAAATTCAATACAATAGATATTTTTTGGCAATATCTATGTACTTTGCCTTTGACGTTATTTTGCGTTATAATATAAACATTTATAACTGACTTGGCAAGAATTCACAAGAGAGGACAGGAAATTGAAGTTTCACAAGAATGTGACTTCGTTTTACCTTTTCTCCTTATATAAATGAAATCTTAATATCAAATGCCCAAGAAGGACGTATTGATATAAAAAAGAATGCCAATTTCGTTATGTGCATTTCCATGTCACAATCCTATGCTGCACAGCTTTTTGGGTTGGTATTAATGTAATTTGTACCTTTAATTATCTAGAGCATGCATTACGATTCGTGATATCTGTCCAAAAATTCAAAACCAGAATGTGAATGAATTTCTAGAAAGGTTATGCTCAAATTCTAACCATTCTTGAAAAATCTTTAATTTCGGCAATTTCTTTGTCACGTACATATTTTCGGGGGTACAATTATTGAGAACGGATCAAACTTTTTAATAACCTCGAGCACACTTGTCGACTTCTAACATAACCTCATTCACCTTCAAACCCAAATTCAGGTTGAATTTTCCATTAGGTCTTGATTTATTTTTTGAAGCCCACGCTGCTGGAATAAAGATACACTTTGGCACCTATATTAATGTATTGTAGTTAGTATGGCATAAGTAAGTTTGTCGAGTTGGCTTTTTAGCCTATCTGGTACTAATGCCTGCAAAGGAATTCACTTGAACATATGCAAATAAAAATACGCTTACAAAATGTAAGAAACAGTCAATCATGTGGAAACCGGAAAATATTTTCCGACTCGAATTTCAATAAATCACTACGCAAATCCGGAGAAAAAACAAACTTGCTTTTATTCCAGTGTCATAATAATCGGCTTATTTCATTCTATGTAATCATCATCTAATCAATTTTTGTCATGATATTTGTAATAGTAAAATAATCAAGAAGTGCTCACACACGAAAAAAATGTAGGCATGTAATATATGTATATAATCATAAGTGGAATATTTCTTTAAAATAACTCAATAGCACTTTTCCATTGGAATTTCGATGATATTCTTGAGTTTGAATCCCATGTCTTCGACCTGAACCAAAAGTCCTTTCACTATATTGTGATCCAGCTCCTTAGCTTTTGAAAAAATGGCCCAATTCATTCCATTCTTTGGGAAACACCTGACGATCAGGGCGTATGACTTATGATCCGTGTCAACTACGATCACATGAGAGTCCACTGAAATCAAAGCCAAAAAATACGGTTGATTGGGGTTCAATAAGTAAAGGGTTGGTGGCGTCATCCTACGGCGGCTATGATTGACGACGTCACATATGTTAACAAGTGTTGACATTAAAACTTACAATCCTTAGTTCTTCCTCTCATGTCTGTGCAGAAAAGTTTTGAGGACAAACCGTCTGTTGGTTCACACCCCAGATTGATTTCAGCGCCAGTCCTTGGACATTTAGTTTGAATCCAGACACTGGCATTGTTAAAGCTTTGACCCTCTGGCATCGGTTTGACATGGACTTTTTGACACGCTTTCGTCAAGGCGGATTTCTTCATATTTTTCCCGTGCATAGATTTTGCCATAAATCGTATCCAATGTTCACTCATGTACGGTAAATGCCAATCTCCGATCATCTGAAAAAAGGGACAACGAGAATATAAAGAGTTGTCGGAGAAATGTGTGTGAATAGTAATATGGTAAAACCGTTTTCAACTCGATTGTCGGTAAATGAGCGATTCTAGGGCACCCGGGTTCCTCTACAGCGACGGGGTCGATTTCTTCAGAAGATAATGCACCGGTTTCAATCATAGCGTCGCAGCGGTAGTAGTATGATTGAGCCAGAAGGGCCAACAAAATGAACGCTAGTTTACTCATGATTCCACGAAATGACTAAAACACTTGAAATATAATTTTAGGGTGTGGTTTTTGTGATATTTATTTTATCCCGTCCGGATGAAATAGCAAAAGCGGAGTGGCCGGAGACAAGACCGAAGCGTCGGTTTAATACTTAGAACCGTACATGCCTAGGTGACAGTTTTAGCGATCACGCCATCGCCTGGTCATCCCCGGGTAGGACAAAGTTCATTTCACCCCCACCCCACCACTTCCTTTGCTTGCATTCTTGGGGTTGTTTACTTTACGAGTTGTAAATAGTTTGGCGGTGCTGATTCATCAGTACCAGGCACGGAAGGAACGATTTTGTTGCCAAAGTGTGTGTGTGGATCATTTCTTCTCCTCGTGACCGAATATTCTTTGGAGTTTAACAACTACGGGTTAGAAATGAATTAATGTTATAAGGCAGACAATATTTTCTCATGGTAATTTTTTATACTGAATTCCATCTACCTCTGTCACCTTCAAGGGAAAGAATTATTCTTCAGCTTTTGCTTGCTACCAACCAAGCTGGATTGGAATAAATTAGAACTATAAATCCAAACTGCTCCATATTATGAACACTGTTACGCAGTTTTATGTAGACTTATAGATTGTATGTGAAATGTTTTCCTGTTTAAGTTTCGTCATAGTCATAACAAATATGTCTCGAAACTACTTTAACCATATGAAGGAGGAATTCTTGGTCAACCGGATTCGGGATTTTATTTCATGTAATATTACGTATTAGGATTCTAATCAGGAAAACCGGAATAAAAAATTTTGCACGCATTTTTTTGTAACATTGATTACTTATGAAAGATGAACTCATTCTTAACGAATCCGAAAATCTACAAAGATCGCAACTGTCGCGTCTTGAAAATTTTAGGTTAGCATGGAAAATCCTAGGTAATCCATGACGCCACCGAACACGCAGTTCTAGAACTCATGATAATTTTTTGTGTACACAGACGATAGTGAATGGTTCAGAGTAAGATGAGCTGTCCAATTTATTGGGATACTTTCACACTACGAATTCTTGCAATTTGACTGATGATTTCCATCTGGAAAATCTTATAATTTTAAAATTCAATTTCAGTCTCTCTCCAGCGCAATAGCAAATACAAAACTATGTATTATTTGAAGAAGTACTGTCAAATTGGGCTGTGATATTAAACTGTGAGATTTTTTAGCAGTTGAGACAACGTTTTGGATTTCATTTTCATTATATATGTATCATAGAATTTAACTGAAAATCGTAAAGGTGACGTAAGACGCTATGCCAGTTCGAATCTAGATTTTGTCGATATTTAGGAAATTTTAATAAAATGCAAATGAAATATTTGACAATCTTCCTTCGAAAATTTGAAGCGAGTTTGAGAAGAAAATGCCAATCACTAACCCTTCATTTCCAAAGTCGGTGTGGAACTGCTTTTAATGTTTAAATAATGATTCGATTGTACTTCGCCGATTTCGAATAATGTCTTCAGAATTTTGAAACCCAAATGAGGATAAATTGTCAGAATGGATTGATACTTTTCAAATAGTATTTCATTATTGAGGTTAAGAAAATTATACAGAATGTAATTATATTTATGTACAACAGAGAATGTTTAGTAAAGAGGGACAATTTTGGTTCAACTGGTACATATTATCATAAATATTCCCTTACTGAATAATGTCAAAATATCCGTTTAGAAGAATTCGGGTTGAAATGAAAACCGTCCCCAAAATCCAAATGAAGCTATCCACTGATTAATTATTAGAAACTTTATGTCAATCGGTGATCTTTCTTCAGACGTCTTTACTACGCATTTATCATGTCCACCCAATTCATAATGTACATCAAAGATGTCCCACAAGATACGAATATGAAGATATTCATTTTAATTATCATTTTTTTGTTAGCAGGAATTTCAAGTGGGATAATTTAAAGTAACTTAAGTTATTCTAACTTTTCTCGCAGTGATTATTGTTCCGAATTACAAAGAATCACCTTCGACGGCCCGCACACATATAATTGGATAAATTCATTGTTTTATCCATTTCTCTTTGCATCCCATACCCTGCATGTTACCGAAATTCTTTGTTCAAACACAATCGCTCCGGTTTAAATTTGGTTTAATAGACACGTATTGCTCAAACAATAAATGGTTTCACTCATGAATGCCAACGACAAGTTTGTGTCGAATGATACAATCTGATCTCGAAAAATTATTCCGCTCCGAAGCACATCTAATTTTTACTGGGCGTCTCCCGACATACTCCGGTTTGGCTCCGGTAAAAGCTTTCAAATTATCCACTGAAATAATTCTACTTCAACTAAGTTAACAATGTTTCCGTAATTAAATCATGCGAATTTATAAATTGTCTCTCCAACGTTGTGGTATATTTCATATTTTACAAATTCGTTAATAATCTCTGAACCCAACTCTTCAAGAGAACCTCAATATCACCGACATCAGAAATTGTAGGATCTCATCAATTATGACGGCGCAACATTAATTTACAGCTGGAAATAAAACATTTTTCTTCACAATTAATTTAAGACTGTGTCAAGTTTAATTATACCTCATTATTTTTCAGTCAGCGTGAGACTCGCAATCAAACAATTTCTTTTCACTAATTTTGTTTTCAGAATTTATATCCATCTCATTTCATCAGGAAATACTAATCGTAAGCTAACAATACTAGCAAGAGGGAATTTCCTTTATGTTCTAACGGCGATATATGTGGTGAGGATTATTATTACCGACACGTCAAAATATAGCTCGATGTGGTATAAACTTACACTACACGTAAGTCTACGCTACTACATTCAGAGGACAATAAAAACACACTCTCGAATAAAGAGGTTATGGTTTTAGTCTATCAATAAAGTTTCCAGAAAATTTTAGTAGTTCGATTTAGAATCACGTAAGAAAAAAGTAAGCTGAATCTGGTACTAGTGCTAGTACCTTTTACGCAATTAATAAATTCCAATTCGTTGAATTTTATTTTTAACGCTCTGAAGACCGTGGCCCAGTGCTGCCAAACCGGAAATATGGCAAAATTAAACTGAAGAAATAAAATTCGAAAATGAGAGTAAACCAAATACACAATGAATTAATATATTTTCAAAACTAATTTTTGTTTTGCTCATAAATTAATTTCAGTGTGTTCTTTTTTAATTTAGAAATTAATTTAAGTAAATAAAATCAAGAGTTTGCAGTTTTCCTCTGTTTACGTCATTAGCGTCAAATTCGGAAGTCGAATTTTTGTAATCTGGCTAATTACTGACATTGTGACACTTGCCCTTCTATACAAGCGTTCGATTTGTTGAAAACTATAGTTTTTTTGCAGTATGATGTTATGTTTATTTAATCCTAGCTGGCTTAAAAATTTGAAGAGCTGTCACGGACACAAAACATTGGATTTGGCCTAGCCAATGCGGTATTGTACTGCGAGAATTCATACTCACTCGAGACAATGTTTTAATTCGACAATCTTATGAGATCATGTCTCATAGAATTTAACGAAAATCGTAAATATTAATCCAGGACACTATCTCAGTTCTCTACTATTTTAGGCGCGTTAAGCGATATTTTGGAAAATGTCATAAACTGCACATGAAATATTGAAGACAATCTTCCTTCAAAACTGGAAGCTAGTGCAGAACAAACGAATAGGTTGAAAATTTTGCTTTCGCTATTCTTCTGTGAGGAAAGCAACAGATATTCAACATAACTAATTCATTTTATTTCAATGATGGTTCGATTTTATTTTAGTTCATTGACTTTGAATAACGTTATAAATTGTCCAGAATGGATAGGTATTATTTTCAAATATTATTTCATTACTGTGAAGTAAATTAAAGATAAAAAATAAATGTTAAATGTATTTATAGTAATGTACACAATAGAGAGTGTTCAGTAGAGAGAGGCCATTTTGGTTCAACAGGTATTTTCAATTAAGGAAGAGAAATAAAGCCTAAATTCTCCCCTAGTGGAGAACATGCGAAATATTCATTTACGATAATTCGCCTTGAATTAAAATCCTTGCCCAAGATCCAAAAGACCAACTCGTCGGTTGAATGATTCGCCGCTTTTTGTCATGTCAGGCTGATTCATAAATTTCGAGCATCCGGAATATGCTATTACTATTCATTTGTTATGCCTACCCAATTTATAATGTTCTAATAAGGTATGAATATGAAGCTTTGTGAACAAGTGGATTTCAGGGGTCTCGATTTTCGGAAGAAAAATATTCACGATATCAAATTAATTATTTTTTCATTGACAGGAATTCCAAGCGGAATAATTTATAGTAACTTAAGTTGTTCCAAGTTGTCCCACACCCACAGTGATTACTGTTTTGAAATACAAATAAAATCGGCTTACCGGACTCTGTATTTTAGGATTCGGATTTCATTTTAGAATTCTTACTGTTAAATAGAACCAGTCTAAGCAATACCGAGTTTGGGCAAATTTTGGTTGAGTACTTATATTATTGGATTAACAAATTGTTTTATCAACTTCTCTGCACGCTTCCCCTTTCCTCCATATTACCGAAATTACTTCAAAAACACAATCACGCCGTTTTAATTTTAGTTTAATAGAAATTTATTAGTTACATGCCAATAGGTATCAAAAAGAATTTTCCGACAACGGAAAATGGACATCACTTAATTCTGAATTTGTGATTTTCCCGTTATTTGAATAATTGAGCACCAACTAGACCAGAGGCCTAGTCACGGTCACGGCTGGAGGTATATTCCATTTTGTCTCTGCGTGTTCTTCCAAGAGTTTGATTCCGGTAATAACTCCCAAAATATCCACTGAAAGAGTATAGCTTTAACCAGTAACCTTATCTAATTTTGTGGTTGAAATCTTGCTAGAATTGTGTACTAACTCGAGCACATACATTTAAAGATGCAATAAAATGGTTAGAATGCTCTCTCCCGATTAAAATTGGACAGAATTTGTAAAATGTTGCAAGTATTTTTCATGCCTTACAAATTCGTCCATACTTTTAAAACCTAATTTTTGCGACTTGGGAATCTCATGGTCACCTGAAGATATTGAAAGATATATTTTGAGAGAAGTTAGGATCTCATGAATTACGACTATCATCATCAATTCAACGGTCAGAACATAATTTACAGCAGAAAATGAAGCATTTCTCTTCACAGTTAATTTAACTATACACTTTCATATTTCTGCCAGCGTGATATTTGCAAGCTAATATTTTTTCTTTACTATTTTTTTAGAATTTATACATATTACTTACTTTCTCACTTTATAATGCAAGTTGCTAGGCGGCTCTCACTACTAATGTTGAAATATGTTTAATACCGACTTGTCAAAATATAACTCAATTTGGTATAGCTATTCTTACAAAGCTGTGGATGCTTCGCTATTATAGGATTTGGGAACACTGAAAACACTTCTTCAAATAAAGAATTTAAGGTTATATTTAGAATTATATTAAGAAATATGAATGTTATGCTGATTACCAGTACTACTACGTACGTTTTATGTAATTAAGAAATTCAACTTGAAGATTGCGTGAATTTTAAGTCTTACGCTATGGAGTGCAGTGGCCCAGACTTTTCCCAACTGAAAGATGACAAAATTATAATGAAGAAATGAAATTTCAAAATAAGAGTAAAATAAATAGAAAATGAACTGTAAATTAATTTTAGTTCAATTTTAAGATATTAAGAGATATTTTGAGAGAAGTTAGGATCTCATGAATTACGACTATCATCATCAATTCTAATATAATAAAAAAAAATGAAATTTCGAAATAGGAAACTAAATACAAAATGAATTATAAATTAATTTTAGTTCAATTTTTAAATTAATTTAAGTAGATGCTTTTTAGTTTAATTTAGAAATCAATTTAAGTAGGCAAAATCAAGAGTTACATTTTTGCTGTGTTTATGTCATCAGTTTCAATTTCTCACGACGAATGTTAATTACTGGCAAATTGACATTATGTCTTCTCCACAACCGTACGGAACCTACAAACCTACATTTTTTATACGGTATTATGTTATGTACTAATTTATTGGAATTCTTAAAATTTGACTAATTATTCTCATCTGAACATTTCAGTCTTTCTCCAGCGCAACAAAAATTTCAAAACTATAAGTTATAATTAGCTTGAATATGTTATGTTTATTTATTCCTAGCTTTCTTCACAATTTTAAGTGCTGTCAAATTTGGCTAGCCAAATGTGGTCTTAAACTGAGCGTTTTAACCAGTCGAAACAATGTTTTGATGGAATGATATTATGATATCATGTATCATAGAATTTGACTGAAAATCATAAATGTAACGTACGACACAATGCTAGTTCGCTGCAGTTTTTAGGTATACTGAGTCGATACTTCGGAAATTTTCATAAAATGCAAATTTAATATTTGACAATCTTCCTTCGAAACTCGAAGCAAGTTTGAGAAGATGTCACTTGCTAATCCTTCAGTGCGGAAAACAACAAATTTCTAAATTCACTGTTGAACTGCTTATAATATTTAAATAATGATTCGATTTTATTTTACTTCTTTGACTTCGAATTATACCTTTAAAATTTTGAAACTGAAATGAGAATAAATTGTCAAGAACGGCTTGATATTACATACAAATAGTATTTCACTGTTGACATTAAGCAAATGCCAAATGTTATTTTTAGTTATTGTACACAACAGAGAGTGTTTGATAGAGAGGGGCCATATTGGTTCAATAGGTATTTTCAATCAAGGAAGACAGGTTTTGAATTTAAATCCTCGCTTAGTGAGGAAAGGTGAAAATATTCGTTTAAGAGAATGAATTCGAAATGAAAACCTTCTCCATAATCCAAACACACCAACAATTCGCTGAATTATTAACAACTTTGATGTCATGTCTGGCTGGTTAATAAATTTTGGTTTACTTTTTTCAGAAACCTGAATTATATCGCCATTACTACTCAGTTCTTATATCTACTCAATTACATTTGACGTTCTAATAAGTTATGAATATCAAGATGTTCAATTTATCTATTGTTTTCATAAGCAGGAATTCCGTGCAGAATACCAGGAATAACCTAGTGACTTAAGTTGTTGCAACTTGTTCCGCTGTGATTACTGTTTCGAACTAACAAAAAATTGGCCTACCCACCACTCCCCGCACATATTTTAGGATTCTGATTTATTTTCAACCCCTCAGTGCTAAGAAATAGAACCAGTCTAAGCAATACTAAGCTTGGACCAAATTTTGGTCAAGTACTCATATATTGGATCAACAAATTGTTTCATCCGTTTCTCTGTACGCTTCGTCTTTCTTCCATGTTACCGAAATTCCTCCTTCAAACACAATCGCGCCGTTTTAATTTTTGTTTGATAGAAATTTCTTAGTGATGTAATACTAGATCACTAGATGCAAGATCTTCTGAGGAGTTTATGTCAAAAGAAAAAATATGATCTGTCTCGAAAAGCTAATCCTCTAGGACTTCAGCCAATGAAATCAAATTAACAACAGACAATAAACTTCAGATAACAAACTCCGATTTGACTATGTTCGGTAGAATATTTAACATAAAATTTTATTTGTACGATATTTCCGACAACGGAAAATGGACATCACTTAATTCTCAATTTGTGATTTTCCTGTTATTTGAATAATTGAGCACTAACTAGTCACGGTGGGAGATATATTCCATCTTGTATGTGCGTGTTCTTCCATGCATATTCCAAATCGATATAGTTTGGTTCCGGTAATAACTCCCAAAACATCCACTAAAATAATTCAACTTTAGTCAGGTGATTAGTAAATAATAAATTTTGGTTCCTTATGCAATATTCGTTTACGAATCCAGCTTTGTGATTAAAATTATGCTAGAAATGTGTAAAAACTTGAGTATATGTAAAGGTGCAATATGAAGGATAGAATGCTCCCTCCGGATTAAAATTGGACAGAGTTTGTAAAATATCACATGTATTCTTCTTGTTTTACAAATTCGTCCATAATTTCAAAACTTAATTTTTGCGACTTATGAATCTCACGGTCACCAGAAGATATTGAAAGAGATATTTTGAGAGAAGTTAAGATCTCATGAATTACGACTATCATCATCAATTCTAATATAATAAAAAAAATGAAATTTAAGTATTGTCAATTAAGGAGCATGTTGTGGCTTCAATCCTCCCCCACTGAAAAATGCGGAACTATTTTATTTACGTAGTGTAGAATAAGGCATATTTTTGTCATACGTAACATATTAATATTGTTCTGCTAACTTAGTACCCGAAATGAAACTGGAACTGAGTACTCACTTTTAAGCGAGCCCAATTTACATATTACAAATAAGAAATGAATTTGAAATCATTAGTTGTTTTCTTTGTTAGCAAGAATTACATCTTCAATAGCGTATTTACGAAAGCTGACCCCATTTTTATGGAATCTGAAAATTTCCAAAGATCGCAACTGTCGCGTCTTGACAATTTTTGGTTAGAATGGAAAATCCTAGATAATCCATAACGTCACCGAGCACGCAGTCCTAGAACTCAAGGTAATTTTGTATGTAGACGTTAGTGAAATCTAATATGGTTTAGAGTAAGATGAGCTGTCCAACTTATTGGGATACATTCACACTACGCATTCTTGCAATATGACTAATTACTTCCATCTGGACGTTTTAGTCTCTCTCCGACTACACAACTGAATAATATGTATAGCTTGTTATTATATGTTTATTTAATCCTGGCTGGCTTCAGAATTTGAAGAAGTGTGCTTTGTGTGTGATCAACAAATTATTTCATTCATTTCTCTGTACGCTTCTCTTTCTTCCATGTTACCGGAATTTTTTTTTTCCAGCACAATCGCGCCGTTTTAATTTTAGTTTAATAGAAATTTATTAGTCATATAACACTAGGTTTCTACGACTCTCGTGAATACAAGTTCATGTCAAATACATGTACCTAGAAAAAAAAATTCTAGAACTTCAGTCACAGTCCATCGATTCTCTAGAGAATCGTCCGACTGTGCTAATGAACAGTCTTGCCCGCATACTACAGTATACAAAAGTATTGATACAATACTTTTGTCAGGAAATAATCATCATGACATTTAACAGAGCTAATTTGATTCATTTCACGGAGATATAATTATCGTAGTAATAAAGCGACCGTGGCTGTCTTTTGGAATAAATATTACGGTATAGCTGAGGCAGAACTTTGACTCACATGTCAAAAATGTCTTTCTTGGCTCTGCCAATCTATAAAAATACAACTTGTAGAAAATACAGCCGATTTGACTGTTCGGTAGAATATTTAACATATAATTTTATTTTTGCGATATTGCCGACATCGGAAAACGGACATCACATAATTCTCCGTTTGTGATTTTCCTGTTATTTTAATAATTGAGACCAGAAGCCTAGTCACGGTTGGAGGTTTATTCCATTTTGTCTGTGCGTGTTCCTCGTCCTCCATGCCTTCGTATTCCACATTGATATAGTTTGGTTCCGGTAATAACTCGCAAAATATCCACTGAAGTAATTGTTATTTTACCAGGTCGAAACTTTTTTTCGTTTTGCAACGTTCGTTGACGACTCTAAGTTTGTGATTAAAGTCATGCTAGAAATATGTAAAAACTCGAGCACATGTATATGTAAAGATGCCCTTTCGATGAAAATTGGACAGAACTTGTAAAATGACGCAAGTATTTTTCATGTCTTACAAATTCGTCCATAATTTGAAAACCTAATTTTTGCGACTTGTGAATCTCACGGTCACCAGAAGATATTGAAAGAGATATTTTGAGAGAAGTAAGGATCTCACGAATTTTGACTATCATCATCATTCCAACGGGTGGAACATAATTTACAGCTGAAAATGAAGCATTTCTCTTTTCTCTTCACAGTTAATTTATCTATACCCCTTTATTTTACTGCCAACGTGAGATTCGCAAGCTACTTTTTGTTTACCATTTTCTTAAATTTATATTACTTACCTTCTCACTTCATAATGTAAAACTAACCTAAGCATTCTAGTAACAGGGTAATTTTAATTGCTCTACGAAGGTTGAAATATGTTTAATACCGACTCGTTAAAATATAACTCAATATGGTATAACTATTATGTAGGTGTCGGAGCTCATGACATTATAGGATTTGGGACAATGAAAACACTTCTTCGAATGAAGAATTTAAGTTTTAGCCTATCGATAAAGTTGCCATAAAAAATGAGTAGATCAATTTAAAATCACATTAAGAAACATGAATGTATACCAATTGCTAGTACTAGTACATATGTTATACGTAATTAATAAATTCAACTTGAAGATTGTGTGAATTTTGAGTCTTTACCACTCTGGAGTGCGCTGTCGCAGATTTTCCCAACCGAAAGATGACAAAATTATAATGAAGAAATGAAATAAGAGTAAACCAAATACAAAATACAAAATAAATTAGTTTTAGTTCAATTTTTAAATTAATCGAAGTAGATGCTTCTTAGTTTAATTTAGAAATCAATTTGAGTAGGCAAAATCGAGGGTTTACATTTTTGCCATTTATGTCTTCAGTTTCAATTTCCCACGACGAATGTTAGTTACTGCCAAATTTTCTCTACACCTGTACGGAACCTGCAAAACTATAATTATTTTATGTTATGTTTGTTTAACGCTGGCTGACTCAAAAGTTTGAACAAAAGCTATCACGGAAATTATTTCATTTGGCCTACCCAATCTGGTACTAGACTGAGAATTTATACTACTCCACAAAAGGTTCTAATTGCACGGTTTCATGATATCATGCATCATAGAATTTGTCGAAAATCGTAAAGTTAATCTGATACACTATTCCAGTTGTCGACAATTTTTAGGCGCTAAAGTCGATATTTAAAATGTCATAATCCGGAACGAACGCAGATTTTTCACCCTTCCCTGAGGAAAACAACAAATATGAATGCGATGCGTAAGCCAACTAATTTTAGAAATTATATAGTGACTCAGTTTTATTTTACTTCTTTGACTTCGAATTATGCCTTCAGAATTTTGAAACCAAAATGAGAATAAATTCTCCAGAATGGATTGATATTATTTTTAAATGGTATTTTATTATTGATAAGAAAACAATACAGAGAAACAACTGCCATGTGTATTCTCAACAATCCTCACAACAGAGAATGTATAGAGAGGTTACGATTACGACAATATAATATGGATATCTACCATATATGTGAATGTAAGAATAGTGTAACCTATAAATTTCTGAATCTATAGGTATTCTCAATTAAGAAACATGTTGCGGCTTCAATCCTCCATCGAAAAAAATGTGAAAGTATGTTATTTACGTAATACAGTTCGTGTGGAATAAAAGCCTCCCTCAAAATAATAATTAGATCAATTCGTCTAATTGACTATTAACGTATTTGTGTCATATTTGACATTTTCATAATTTTCTGTCAACTTTCTCAGTGACCGAAATGAAATTGCAACTACTACTCACTTTTAAATCCATCCAATTAACATATTAGAAATATGATATAAAATTGAAATTATTTAGTTGTTTTCTTTGTTCGGAGTAGGAGGTATTCTATCTTCAATAGCGTCGTTTCTGTTGTAGTTTTATTTGAAGTTCTGATATTTAAGTACTTCAAACTACTGAACTGGAAGTTGTTATTTCTGCTTAATTTCAATTTTCTTAAAACATTACAATAGCTAATCATCTTAAATTTCACAACTAACAAAACATTACCAAGATCCAATGCTTGTGCGCCCAACATGAATAGTTTCAAAGTAGAGGTTTACCTAGGCCCACATAGATAGATTTACTCACCCGGGTGCTCTCTTACATCGTAAAGTCAAAGGAACTTTCCGTCACATCCTGCTTGAAGAGATTCACAGTGGGATAACTTGTAGCAACTCTCAACTCAACTCAAATCAACTCAAATCAACTCTTGCCTCGCCTTAAATATTGTTTCGAAATAGAATAGAATGATGACATATTTCGGATTTCGTTGCCAAACTTAAACTATGAATGGCAACTCAACTTGAGTTTGAATTAAAATCAGTTCTAGAAGTAGCACGCTTGAATCGAATTCTGGTTGAGCGATTTGTTAATTTTGGAAGTTCAAGAAAAATAGTTTCTCAAAAAATGAATCCTTTCGAATTTCAGTCAATGAAATCTATTCACTATTCCTAATAATTGGCATTACCGGAAATATATACTCTGTGGACCCTCGTGTGCGTTTTCTAACGAAATACTAATTCGTACGACTCCGACATGTGTGCTCAATACACAATTTTGCAGCACGGTTTAAAACTACTTGACTATCGCCTCCTCTGCAGCTCAACCTGGAGGTTGTCACAGAAATATGAGATATACAGTTTGTATAAAATTTAATGTGGAAAATATTGAGCTGCCGGTAATGTTACTTAACGTCGTGGCGCACATATTGCACAGACAGGGTGAGTTAACCCAGCAGATGTACGAGAAATTTTGTTTCTTCAATTTTACTGAAGTACTTTTTAATTTTACCGACTGGATCGATGATTTCATTACCTCCCCATTCTACATAATATTCTCTATAAAATGTATACCTATCTCAATTTATTCTGGCTCCAACTGATGTTCGCCACTGTATGCACAATACCTCTGTACGCGATGGATTTCAATTATTTTGAATACGAATTTTTTTTCCGATATGGCAGTAGGTGATTTTTCTCGTTTGAATATATTTGCCTTCCGGAGATCTGAGCCCAAAAGTGGTAATGCCTCCTTCCGAATAATTACAACAGACCTTCAACTTTGAAGTGACGAAGAAGTGTTCTTGCCCTATGGATGTTTTCCTTGTCACTAAAAGTCAACATCTTACCATTCCATGCGTTAATTCATATACTAAGAAATGCTCTTGGAAACCTGTTTCTCTCATATTTTTTTTCCTAGGATCTATTAACCCTGTAATAAATATGATAATCAGTGGACATGATCCATGCAAAAAATTAGCTTGGTTAATCTGCATCACTGTTCCGTGAAGTTGGAGTCAGTTCTTTTTTCTTCCAACTTAATTCAAAAATTGCGTCGTATTTATAATATTTAGCGGATTTAACTATATTAATTTAGTCATTCGCTAAAATGAAGAGAATCTCAAATGTGTCAGTATTATTTGGAGCAGTTTTTGTAATAGTTTGCTTCAATTTTGAAATTGTGTATGGGCGGGCTGGGGAATTTCCAACTCGAACGGTTCGAACCGGTCCAGAAGTCACTGTGACTCATGGGAAACTAAGGCCGATTATACTAGAATCCAGGGATTCTAAAAAATACAACGCGTTTCTTGGAATTCCATACGCGTCTCCACCGATTGTGAATCTCAGATATTCCGTAAGTATACAACATAAGTATGTTGTTAATTTGTCCACTGTGGTTGGAATGTAAAACAACCAACATATTATCGCATACGTGAATGTATCTCCTGATGGGGTAAACTACGAAATAAACAATTCTGATATATTGAAGTTTGAAAAGCGAAAATTCACTGTTTAGCAAAATTTTCAAAATCCATGAAAACCATCCTCTGTATTCACATTTTTATTGAATTGTTATAAAACTTTAATTTGGTGTAATTTTTTTATTTTGAAAAAAAGCCACCGTCTGAGCCATCTTCGTGGTCAGGCGTTCGGGACGCCACAAAGTATGGACCATCTTGTATTCAGTACAATGTGGTCAGCGATAAGGTCGAAGGTCAAGAGGATTGCTTGTATTTGAATGTCTTCACACCGAAGGTATTACATGAATTGTATAAATTAAGTTTGATTATGTTGGTCGATGAAATCTTCAAAAACATACTTCATTAAAAATTAATGTCTGAATTTTAGCTTCCTGGGCCAGATATAAATGGAACGGTGGAGCCGTTGTACCCGGTCATGTTTTTCGTACACAGTGGAGGATTTATGTTTGGCACAGGTGCCGATTACGAGGCCAAATATTTCATGGAGGAAAAAGTCGTTCTTGTCACCATCAATTATCGACTTGGATCATTTGGTAAATTTATTCTTATGAAAAAGATGTTATTGTATGAATTTTATAGAATTAATGGTTCATATCAATCTTCTAGGTTTTCTGAGCACTGCCGATGATGTACTCCAAGGAAATATGGGGATGAAAGATCAAGTCATGGCCTTGAAATGGGTTGCCGAAAATATTCATAATTTTAATGGGGATAAAGATCGAGTGACAATTTTCGGAGAAAATGCAGGCGGAGCCTCCGTTCATTACCATCTTCTGTCACCCATGAGCAAAGGTAGAGTTTTTGGAGTTTGAATGTAATACAATCAATGAGTAATGGAATTTCCGCGAAGCAAGGCACGAAAAAAGCACAAAAAATTGATAGACTATTGAGCAGATTATCGCTAGATTATATGAACTTTGTATTTGGTAAAAATAGTGGACTCTTATGAATCTGAGAATCGCATATCTGAGAAATATCTTGGACCCGATAAAACAAATATTTTACGGGGGAAAAAAATCAGCATCTATATGATTTTTTGCAAATCCATTCAGAATTTTAAATGCAATAATTGGAATCGAGCTAGATGTAATGTCCTTAAATTCCAAAGCGTCTCTATGATTAGATAATTACTAACGAAAAATAGACAATACATAATTTGAATGCCGTTATTAGATATTAGGCAAAACCTCTTACATGATCTGCTAAACATCAGATAGTTGCTGGAATGCCGGATATTGTAACAGTACAAAATTACAGTCTGAAGCCAGGCAATATTTTGAGATATCAATGAGAATCCGAAACGAATAGGTCAGGTCGTAATTCGTAAAGATTTATGCGATGAGATGCTTGATTTGAATTATGTGACTTGTACTGACAATTTTTAAACAACCTCAATAATTCTTATCAATTTTATCAGGATTATTCCAAAATGGAATTAGTCAGAGTGGAACGGCATTATGTCCATGGGCTTTTAGCAGAGAGCCGAGGAAACAGACAAAACTTTTGGCCGCAATGATGAGCTGTCCAACTGGTGACAATTACCAAATGATCCAATGTCTAAAAACATCGAATGCGACCGTTTTGGCCAGTAAACACAAGGAATTTTTTGTGAGTTTATTTTAATAAAATATTTTACGAAATTGATTGTAGTAAATACATATTAACTCTGATTAGGAATGGAACACGGACCCAACTTCTCCATTTGCTCCATCAGTGGAAGTTTCTCTGAATGAAAATGATGTTTTCTTGAAGGATTCTCCGCATATGATAATTAAAAACGAACAAATAAATGATGTTCCATGGATTATCGGCGTAACTGATGAAGAAGGACTCGTGGATGCAACAAGTAAACTCACATCACCTTTTAATTTTATTTGCAAAGTCCTAACTAAATTAATGTCTAATTGACATGGAAATAACCTGTATAGGGTGGTTTATAACTATTTACCGCGTGTCTACAGGAATCACCTGATATGTTCGGACAGATTATCAAATTTTAAATTTTCAGGACACACAGTACTTAAAACTCAATTTGTAAGGTTGAGAGCATTCTCCTAAGTAGAAATACTCGATAAGCCTCACCCGAACGATTTAGTGCTATCAATACTTCACTAGGCCACAAATGTACATCTCAATTTATTGTGATAATTTCCATGGCTTGAATATTTTGTTGTGTGACCACTCTATACGTATTTTTTCGGATTTTGAACATAGGCATTCTCCTGGACAAAAAACTGACGGCTGAGATAAATGAAGATTGGTATCGCATTGCGCCGTTGACCTTTGACTTCCGGTCAACAGCTCTGGAACCCGATGCCGTATCCAATCAAATTCGGACATTTTATTTTGGCAGCAAAGAAGTCGGAAACGACACCCGAGCCAATTTGACCAATTTATACTCTGATCGATATTACTGTCACTGCAGTCGAGTGGCTGCTCTTCTTCATAAGAAAAGGAATGAAGGATTCAATATTTATTTGTATTATTTTACTCATCGGAGTGCCACGTCTCATGTCAACCTACTTGGTATTCATGACCAGTCATTAGGTAAGATGCGAGCGAACAGAAACAAAAGGCTGTAATGCAATATGAAAATTTTATATGTATGTTATGCGCCCAGGTGTGTCCGAGGGAGATGAACTTCAGTATCTGTTCAAAATGAAAAAATTGACAGAAATCAAGAACAACAATAAACATGTAGATTTCTCAAGGAAATTCATCAGACTTTGGCTCTCATTTGCTCAAACTGGGTAAGGAAGCGTTCGTTATAGTCTTACTTGATAGTAATTCGCTGAATAATTATTCAATCTGCGGTTCGTGCCATGCAAAAAGATATTTACCACGTACACATGAACTCAATCGTGGACAAATTATTTTCTTAAGACTTCCTGTGGTTGAAAACACCACATTCTTTTGGGAAAAATATTCCTTGAAGTATTTTCCCTTCAAAATGTATGCAACTGAGTAAAACCAAAAATACAAGTCATATTCTAATGAAAAACGAACAGGATAATAAGAAATTTTGATTGCTTGCTAGTGCGAAGATTTTGTCTCAAGATTAAAATACAGATTAGAGTTTGGTCGTTCATTCCAAGCGAAGGTACCCCTAGAATGAGGAAAAAATGCAAGTCGCAGAATCATCAGCAGTAATCTGAAATTTCTGTCTGTCCGTTAGTTACATATTTGCTTTCAAGAATTTTACAGCGCTGTATGCAAATGTATGGATTGTTACAAAAATTAAATATGAATATTCCCATTAACACTGGACGCTGGAAAGTTAAGTTCGCACTAACTGTACAAACGAATATTTTGTGTTAAGATTCGCAAAATTATTCTTTTGGCAATAGAAGGCCCTAATACCCCCGGATTTCTGCCAAGATACTTCCAAACACCCTGTGTGTGGAAAATACTAGATTTACTCGTGTGTTTCTTTCGACACCTAATGGATTCTTCTCATAAAAGTTTCTTGAAATGATCTCACGAAAAGAATCCCACGAATTTTAAAATGAAATATTCCTCCGTGCTGTAAATAGTTGACATTCGACATAAGGCATGGTTAAACATGCCCTAGCAGTGAATTCCCATTTGACCTGAACCATGACTGCTTGAATGACCGAACGCCCAACGGGGCGAAAGAGTAATACCAGTCAGCCACATTTGACTTTTACTAATATATAGACACAGTAGTCAAGAAGAATGCCGTCTATTTAGAAAATTATTTCAATAGAAACGTATGTACAAGATTTAGATCTCCATCTGGTCCTTGTCTTGAAAATATCACAATTGGATACATGCGGGTGTTGTAAGAAATCTTGAATAAAATTGTATCAGAAATCACAAGGATTTTGTCACATTCCAATATTTTTAATTTATCTTTTTTTCAAAACAATTAACTTTTATTTATTACTTTCAGAACACCAAGCGCAACGTGGGGTGCAGAATGGACAGAAATTCAGTCGGAGGAATTGAAAGGTGACGTTGCGCTGAAGTATTATCGAATTGACAAGAATACGAGTATGATCGAAGACCCTTTCATCGCAAGAATGAATTTTTGGGACAATCTTCCACTCAATGAACATGAGGATGATGCACTCTTGTCAGTCTACAGTCGGAGTGACGGAGATGATTAAAAATAATTAGCACTAATTAATTATTTATTGAAAATACGTACAGAGTATCCGAATTGGATCCGAACACTTGTCCAATAAAAGTGAAAAGAAGGAAATGCATTCATGTGTAATACCAGAGGAACGTTCCGATTGAAATTCCGTGATGTCAAGTTCAAAATTTTGGAATTGAATTTTATGAGCAATCCGAATATGCAAGATTTTTTTTTGACAAGTGTACAGTTCTTATGCGGATACCCAGCACGTACGACATGGCATTTAGCACCAATTGTAAAACTGACTCACTCCAGAAATCCAATGCATTGCATTAGTGGATTTGAATTGTTTGAATTTTAATAAAATGAGTAAATTGTGTATGGTATACATTTTTCCCTTGACCTCTACTACAGGAAATCGTTAAAATTAAGCCCCTTGTTAGAAATTTCATCCCGGATTCTAGTCTGCCTGTCGATTTTGTCCAATGCCCACGTGTTACGTGGACTACTGCGTGCTAACTCACCAAGTCAACTTTTCCTGGAGAATCTGACATTAATTTCCATGCAGATTGGCCTGGAAGAAAAATTCCAGTCTGAGTCCAACCTGTCTCTTTCCAGCGCTCCAGTCCAGTCTCCGTGTCGCGAATGGCGATGACCTCGGACTATAAAAGGACTTTGGAGACAAAGATTCGCCTCAGTCTTTCAGTGATTTTCAAGCTGCTCTGATCCCTAATCAAGTGATTTATTTATTTTAAAGTAAAGAGACATTTTTTCAATTTACCCCTACCCCTTAACCTAAAAGTCATAAAATGGACTCAAAGCTCGTTTTCGCAATCTTCTCACTTTTCGTTGTCGTCGTCTTAGCGGGTGAGTCAAGTTTTATTTTGGTTTTGCGACAATGATTCGTCAAGATAGAATTTTCGATCAAGTACTCCAAGTAAATGTAGTATTTTCCAAAATGTTTCTTTTTCCATAAAAATTGTACAGCAAACCGATTTTTCAATTTACACCAATTTTCATTTTCACAATACACCAACAGTTTGGCACTCAGATTGTATTCTCAATTTCTCTGTAGTATTGTGAGTAACATTAAAAATATAATCCGCGCTGAAAATTTCCTCTGTCGTAAAATCGCATGTTCTTTCTAATTCTCGTATTCTGAATGGATTTCTCACAATACCCCGGATTTTCTTCACTCCAACTATCGCTGGACATTTAATTCTAGTTTGATTCACTATCAAGAGTAAATTTTATGTCGAATTTTGATCGATTTTGTTTCAATTTCTTCCGTAATTTTGATTTCTCCATGTACCCCAGATTTCTTGTCTCAAATCACCCTTAAGGGTCTTAATTACTTATTACTTCCAGAACTAACGCTTATTTTTCATTTTACTTTTTTTCCAAGATCATAAGCATGAAGAGCATCACAAAGGAGAACCACACGGGGAGATGAAACATCCACATATCCACCACCATCGCAGTCGAAGACAAATGTTCGGATATCCGTCATCTTCAAATGCAGGAAGCTCGGCTTTCGCTTCTAGTAATGCCAACACTTATGGGACAGGAGGAGGAGGAGGTTATCCATATGGAGGAGGAATGTATCCTGGTTATGGCGGGGGCGGATACGGCGGGTCAAATGCAAATGCTATGGCTGCCGCCTCAGCAAATTCAAACTCTGGCGGTGGCGGTGGATATAATATGGGTTAAAGAATAGGTGAGTTGGAAATTTGTACAATTCTTAAAAATTCATTCTCACGTTACCCCATGCTTTTTCTTGTCAATTTCGAAATATAAAATTTTAATGAAACTATTAAACTTCCAATTTTATACACGTTGTCAGATTTTCTCACATTATTGTTCTGTCTCAATTAGTTTTCAACAGAAAATTTTGCATTACTTTCTCAGTGATCTTTCCCCCACTATTAAAAAAATGCTTGCATCAATTCACTCAAAACTTTGCTAATTTTATTTTTTTTCTTATTTTGTTGATTTCAGATTCCAGCAAACATGTTCAGCCCAACCACCTATCCTAACCTGACGGCCAACCGCAGCCTGTAGAAGAATTTTGACAAGGGAGATCTTCATCCTGATTCTCACTCGCCCCCATCTTTTATTACTCCGTGAATTTTATTTTTCTATACAACACAAAATGTATCTGGTTACCCCATAACCCAAATTGTCATGTTTTCTGTATTTCCCCATTATTTTATTTAATACTGCATGAAAGACCTTTTTAGAAACTCTGTGAGCGCAGAAATAAATTGTCTCTGTTTTTAAGAATGAATGAATATTTTAAAAGTGTTTCAAAATTATGATGTGATAATGTTAAATGAGCTTGACTTATAATTGGAATAAAATATGACTTAACACGTGATTCCCTCATAAAATCTTCTTTAGTTCGCGGTCTATTTATTTTTACTGGTTAGTTAGTAGTAATTTGCTCGGCGTAGTCTCAATTTGCCTTCTTCAATCTATTTAGCTCCACATTTCAGGCATTTCGCTCGGTTCCGTCCTGCACTGCATTTATTTCACGGAACAGTTGTATTTATTTCTATATATTAGGCAGAATTTTGACAGTCTTCCATACATTTACAAGTTTTTGAAACAGAACTCAAATTACGAAAGTGTATTGTGGAAATTCTACAAATATTTTGAACGCATACTTCGTTCAGAAATTTTCAGACACACGTAGTGAGGTACAAATGCAAATCACACTTCCTTTAACTAATCCGGAGTACACGTATAATTTGCATGCAGAAAGCAAGTTTACGAACGTAACTTAATCTGTAAACCTATGACATTCCAATTCATTGGCTGCAGTTAAAGGATAGAACTATTTTGCATTAAGATTTGAGCTGCTGCACAAAGTAATGTACGTAAATATTTGCTGACGGAGATGAGAGAATCTGTAGTTTTTCTGAAATGTTTATGATTTCCACAACTATTTTACACATAATTGAATTTTCACGATCCAAATAGTTTCCAAATATCATCAAAGGAAATAACCTTCAATGTATTTTCTTGCTGCGATTTCCAACCGCCTGGTATTAATGGTAATTACAAACGCATTCATTCAGAATCAAAGTTCAGAAGACAAGTCACCTGGGCTTGCTTCTCCACATGTCTATACAAAATAGTCTTTTCAGTAATGTGCAATTTGGTATACGTGGCGATTCCATATGGCATATTGTAGAACAGACTCAGTGTCAGGATCTGCAAATGCGTACCCGGCTCTAAATTACAGGTCGAGCAGCAATTCCCATGCCTTCAGTGTTGAGTTTAAATTGCAGGATACATTGCAAATTTTATTGCAAAAATTTGCTGGTCATGGGGTGCCACATGGATTGGCCACTTTATTTTATCAAGAGTTATTTTGCATTTGAAACGGAAAGTTTTCAAAATTCGGTACGAGTTAGAAGACCACAATTTTGCACGACTTCCAGGGTGTCAAAGGCTTGGATTTTACGGACATTTGGTGCCAAGTCAAACAAATAATAATAGCTGTTGGCGATTGCCCAATTCATACGAATTCAATATGAGATTATTAATAATCATCACCACCCTAAAAACGCTGACCACTACGGAGGAAATTCGTAATACAGAAAAGAGATTAGTCGATTGGTTACACAAAAATTGGTCATACATAGTCTTAAAAAGTGCCTGATGCACAGATGCGTTATCAATTTGACGGTATAAAATTGCATTGGCCTGCACTTTTATTCTTCATTCATTCAAGAGTTTAAAGAGATACGGCGACACTGACGAGGGCTACTTTAGTCCAGATTCTCGTTAATCTTATCCTATAACTTTGCTTCACCCAAACTGATCGCACAGAATTTAAATTATTAAAGTGTAACACTGGAAATTATACTCCGGATTTGTTATCTATCGTGAATTGTGGGACCAAAGAATTAAGATAACACTTTCCGAGTCAATTGACGGCTTATCGTCCATTTCTACGAGGCAGAAAGCCCCAAACCCTGCGTATGCATGTTATAAACCTTACAGAATATGAAAAGTCGAGCTGAGATTTTCAAAGCAGGCCCAGGGATCGAACCCTGTCCCAACAGGAAGCATACGTGAACCCAATACTACTACGCCGACTTGGCTCTGCCTGGTTGGAATTTAAATTAATAAAGCACGCAAAAATTTGTGTTATTTCAAAAAGAATAATTATCTGCACCAAAACAACCCTTGTAAGTGCTTACGTTGCAAAAACAGTTGCAAATAATGAAGTGTATGCTGATTTTAATGTAACATGGAATATTTCTAGATAAATTTGGATTTTTAAGAAATTAATTGAGGATTTTGAGACGATTGAACATCACATTTCCAGCTGATCGATTCAACTCTGAATTAGTAGAACTGAAATGTATGAGATAATTCATACTTCAGATACTGATCCGTTCACGTTCACAGTCCCGGATTTGAAACATTCATTCTTTGTTCTTATTTTTACTGGCACACAATTCTTTCTTCAAGCTTGTGTCATTGTCATATTATTGGACTTGATTATTTTTGAAAATTGGGGTTACTTGTGAATTATTTTTATTCTGATCATGGGGAAACAAGTTTTGATTTTGTCGTTCATTATTTTGGGATTTTCTGCCTGTGTATTTTGTCAGTCTCAAAAACCCAACAATATCAGCAAAGTGGCAAAGGTCAACAAAGGCCGTGAGAATGGATTAAGTGGGCTTCGACATGAGAAGGTTTATAATAAAATTAACTCCAATAAATATCTAAATTTTATACTGGATTTTCTAAATATTTCGAATAGAAATTTTACTTTTCTTAACTCTTTGATTTCTTTTAAAATTCTCAAGTTTGGTGTAAAATATCTACGATTCGAACAGATATTCTCAAATATTTAAATAAATCAACGATAAAATATAAGAGTTTTTCTAAGTTTTCGACTCTTTTTTTATATTTTTGCAAGATTATGGATTTTATTATGTTTCCGTCAATCTAAAATTTGAAATCATGCATAAAAGACAGTTTTAGAAAATTTTCTCTAAACAAAATTTCGAAATCAAAAAATTCATTCAAAATTTGAACAAATTATTTTTTACTCCCAGAATAGTGACGAAGACAGTGGAGAGACTTCAGGAAGGGTCAGTACCTCCCAAAATGACGCAAATAAATTCGTTGATGAACTTTTGGAGAAATTCCGCGCAAGAATTGTGAGCAAAGGATTTGACAGGTTAAGTCTTCCATCAGAGTCAAGGGAGTTCAACAAGAAAATCTATAAGATCAGAGTTCATGGTGAAGGTAGGCTATACAATGGAACACTCATGGGATTAGACTCCGTTCATCGTGTTCATGATGCCGAAATCAACGATTTTGTAAGTTCCTTTTAGTTTTTGGCAGAATTGAGTTTAATTTACAAATTTGCGTAAACATTTTCAACATGTTTCAATACTTGGATGATGAGGGAATGGAACTTTATTTAGTCGTTAAAAGATGAAGTTTTATGAATTTAAATAATCGAACACAAAGCTCGTAAATATTCGACGGCATTTTTTAAGGCGGAGTGCTGCGTTTAAGCCTGTTTAAGGCAGCCGAAATTTTAAAAAGTAAAAAGCACAAAGTGATGGTAA